>VMDO01006468.1:68276-100356 GCA_007922755.1 Pedetes capensis
AAAAAAAAAAAAAAAAAAAAAAAAAAAAAAAAAAAAAAAAAAAAAAAAAAAAAAAAAAGTCTAGCTAACATAGTTCTCTGATTTTCTAGTTTTCCTCCAGAATATGGTATCTTACCTTTTTTTCTTTAGGTGGCTCTGTTCCTGTTCAAATCCATGAGGACCAAAAGAAAGATTCATGTTGGAAGCACATGAACCAGAGGGTGACATGAAGGACTGCTGAGCTTCAGGGTTTGTTGTCCCTTCACCGTTCTCACTGTGTGGATACATACTCAGGCTGGTGTCAGGAGGAAGGGCATGCTTATAACTCTGAGCGCTTTGAGCAGAACCCATAGATTCAGGACTGGCGTAGGTAGGGATTTCCTCTATGTTAATGTAATTTAGATCCAAATCACCAATCTGGAAGTTGAAAGAAAAAACATTTTTGAGAAAAAGTGTGAAAGAGTGGCTTTGCAAAGAATTAATAAAATTTTTCTGAATTTAAATATTTTCTACCTAATTTGTCTTTTTTGTTTGTTTTTAATTTTGGTTTGGTTTTGTGCAAAGAATTCTTTCATGATGTGTTTTTTTTAATGTGGCTGTTATCCCATAATTTATAAAATAAAGAGGACTATTTTATACAGTTGTTCTTTATTACAAAACAAGAAACTGACTATGCTTTTAATAGTCTATGAACTGCTGGTTCAAGATGAGGTGAAAATAATTTAAAAGCTTGAGAACAAAACTAAAGTGTACATGGTTTTATTTAAAAAATTAGTTCACCCAAGTTTGAGTAATCAAGGTAATGGTGGTCACACAAATCTGAGTCTCCCCCACAACACTGCCACACGAGAACAAAAAATAAAATTACATAAAGCACACATACATTGCACATTAGAGGAAAAGAAATGCCCACACTTCAAATTGCCTGGAAATAATAAAATAAGCATCAAATCCAGCAAGCAAGCTTTCATGCTCCTACCACCAGATTGCACAGAGTAGAAGTCTGGGAAGAACTGGATAGAGAGAGGATAGGGAGCTAGTGAGGGCCTGAAACTTCTCTAAAATTCCCCACCAGAAAGAAGAAGTCCAGCCTGCACATGTGAGAAAGAGTTCTGGTTAATCAAAGGACTAACTCTCACAAAGAAGCATAAAAGTGCTTGTGATCTGATGTAGTGGTCATCCAAAGGCATCATTTCTGGGAAATAAGACAGTGAAAAAGAAGAGACTGACACCATTTGGAAATAGAGATGAGGGTGTACCTCAGTGGTAGAGCACATGCGTGGCATGGGCAAGAGCCTAGGTTCAAACTCCAGCACAGAGAAAGGGAGAGAGCAGGGGAGAGAGTGGAGAGGGAGCAGAATGAAAATATGCAAACAACGAGTGCAAGAGCACAGAGATAAGATGAAGAAGAAACAAAGGTGGAAATTTCAGGGTTGTAAATCACCAAGCATCATCACAATAACGTACTAAGGAAAAACCACTGATAAGCACTCAAACTAGTGGGTGAAAGTCAAATAAGTAACAAAGTATTTGTGGAGACTCAAAATACTTCCTGAAAAAATGTTTAATAATTTTAAAAAGAAAAAAATAGTAACTTTAGCTGAAAAGAAACTTGGCAGATCAAAGATAAAATCACCAGTAAGGGGTCAGATTGATGCCATGTGCCTCCTGATATAATACACTGAGAAGAACACAACATCATTTCCATAGTATTCCTCTCAAACCAATTATGAAGAGACAAACCAAAATTGGAGGACATTCTAGCAAAACCAAAATAAATAAATTAATTAATTAATTAATGAACACAAAGAAAGTGGTCTATACTCTTCAAAAATAGCAATGTCATAAAAAAGATTAAAGAATTGTCCCTGATTAAAGGGACAACAAAATGCAACTCATATAATGGAATTTTCTTTCACTTCAAAGACCATTATTAGGACTAACAGCTAAAATTGAATAAGGTATAGAGATAGCTAACCGTATTTGGTCAATGAACATTTTCTGATTTTAGTAACTATATTATGCTTATGCAAAAGAATGTTCATGCTTTTAGAAAGATATGTCTTGAATAATTAAGGGATAAAGGGGCACCATATTCTCAATTCATTCTCAAATTATAAAAAACATTATACGTTTTAGCCATTTGCATGCACTCATGTATGTACGTACACATGAACACACACTCAGAATAATAAAGTAAAATGTAATGAAATATTCACCTTGAGAGAACTGGGATAAAAGGTACACAGGGATTCTCTGTACTGAAATTATGTTCAAATAAAATGTTTGGTCAAAGTAGTTTATATGACAGAAATCTTCAAAATAGTTTTCATCATATAAATTTCCTCAACAGGTTTTATAAGGTTAATAACCTTGAAAGTTAATGGGAAACAACACAACATATAAGCTAATGATGTTTTCAGATTTCTGTGTCAGGGTAAGGGAGACAAAGGTGATTGCATAAAATTCTTTTCAGATACTGTCGAAATTATTTAAAGAATGTAAACTTTGGGCTCCTCACATTGTCTCTGCTGTCCAAGAAGACAGGAATAGTAACAAAGACTAAATGATAACTGAACTACATGGATATAATGAACTTTGTGATTTATATGCAGATTTAGTTTTATTTCTCAGTTAATTGCACAAATTCAGCAATCTTCTGTGATGCTTCAGCTTATTAAATAAGGTTACTTATATTCAAATGTTTGTTTCACATTACTACAGCAATACTACTCGCACCCCAAATATTCCCAAACAGAAATTATGTCCTAACCTCATCTTTGGTTTCAGAAATGTTGCATTTTTAATGAATCTTCAAACATATAATGACATTTTCCCACATAATATTGAGTAATTTACAATTTTAGCTAGGTGGGATAATGGAATCATCATAATATTACTAGCCCTCAGAAGAAAATGCAGTAAGGACTTAAGAAGTCTCTCATTTAAACTATTGAGAAAATATAGCACAAGAAAAAACACAATTTAAGTCAGAATATGGTAAAGAAATGCACACTAAAAATTATAAAACATTGAAAGAATTTGAATAAGACACAAATAAATGAAAAGATCCTTGTGTTCCCAGACTGGAAGAATATTGTCAAAATGTCCATACTACCCAAAGTGACCAACAGATTCAACGCAATCTCTATCAAAATTTCAATGGCATTTTTTACAGAAATAGGGAAAAAAATCCTAAATAGAACCACGAAAGTCCCAGAATCACTAAGGCAGTTGTGAACAAGAAAAACAAAGCTGGCAGCATCATACTTCCTGATTTTAAGTCATACAACCAAGCTACAATAACCAAAACAGTATAGGCCTGGCATTAAAATACACATATAGACAAATTGAGCAAAAAGAAAAAAGGTTTAGAAATAAATCCACATGTACACAATCAACTAATCTTTGACAAAGCCACCAAAAAAAAAAAATCTAATGAAGGAAACATAGTCTTTTCAATGAGTAATGCTAGGAAAACTAGACAACAACACACACAAAAATGACTGGGTCCTCTTATAATACCATACAAAAAATCAACTCAAGAGGTATTAAAGATTTAAACATAAAACCTGAAGCCATAAAAGTCCTAGAAGACAGTATAGAAGAAAAGCTCATCATGTTGGTCCTGGCAATGATTTTTTGGACACACCATCAAAGTACAGGCAACAAATGCCAAACAAATAAGTAGGACTACAACAAACTGCAAAGTCTCTGTACAGAAAATAAAAGATCACAGAATGAAAAAGAGGCCTGGGGAATGGAAGAAAATATCAACAAACCATATGTCTGATAAGGAGTTAATATCCAAAGTATGTAAGCAGCCTATATAAATCAATCCCCCATGTGTCTGTCAGCTTATGCTATGGGGGTTCGTGTGTTGCTGTGATGCTGAAAGCTATGCCACCAGTATTTCAGATACCACCTGGGCCACCCATGGTGGACAGGTTTCAGCTGAGATTCCAGATTAAGACAGAGTAGGGAGAAGGACCTGGCAGCTCATTCTCAAAACTATTAGCCATAAAAACCCTATAAACAGCAGACAAGCACTGTCAAATATAGTGCCAGAAAACGATCCTCCAAGCTGGAAAGCATTCAAGAAATGACTGGGGAAAAGTTGCCTCCTCAAAGTAGAGTCAACTTTAATGATGAGAATGGAGTAAAGCCCGTGGGACCTCCATTTGCTGATGTTGCATAATTCAAAATGAGAAGAATCACAGTGGGTACAACACGGTACTCAAATATTTAAAAAGATCATGTGCATGGTGTAGTGTTGGGAAGTGTTTCATTCCGTTGTATATAGGGTTGCTATGAGTTGAACCTGAGTTGACAGCACCTAACAACAACATACAAATCAATAGCAAAAAAACAAATAACTTAATTCAAACCCTTGCATCTGATCCTGTCTGATCTCAGAAGCTAAGCAGAGTCAGGCCTGGTTAGTCCATGGCTGGGAGACCACTTAGGAATACTGAGTGCTGTAGGCCTGGGAGAAGGACCTGGCAACCCATTCCCAAAACAATCAACCACTGCAAAGCCTACGAACAGTAAAGAAGCACTGACAACATACGGTGCTTGGCATGGAACAGTGTTGAGTATTGTTTCGTTCTGTTGTACACAAGGTTGCTATGAGTCTGACCTGATGGCACCTACCAACAACAACAACATGAGTTGGACCTGAGTTGATAGCACCTAACAACAATAACATGCAAATCAATAGCAATAAAACAAATAACCTGATTCAAAGATGGGTATAAATAACCTAAACAGATATTTTTCCAAAGAAGTCTCATAAATATCCGCCAGGTATATAAAAAGGTAACTGGCTTCTCTAGTCATCAGGAAAATCAAATCAAATCAAACCCATGGTGAAATATCCCCTCATACCTGTTAGGATGGCTACTATCAAAAAGTCAATAGAAAATCATTTGTGAGGAGGTGGAGAAAAGGGTACCTTGGTACAGGGTTGGTGGGAATGTAAGTTGATACAGCCATTATGTAAAACAGTACAGAGGTTTCTCAAAAAGTTAAAATATAACTACCATATGATCCAACAATCCCACTTCTGAGTATATATCCAAGGGAAATAAAATCACTCTCCTCACAAGATATCTTCATTCTCATGTTCACAGCCGCATTATTTATAATAGTCAAGATTTGGAATAGCCTGAGTGTCCATCAACAGATGAATCAATAAGAAAAATGTGAGATGTGTGTGTGTGTGTGTGTGTGTGTGTGTGTGTGTATATATATACATATATATGTATATGTATATATATACATATGTGTATATATATGTATATATATGTATATATATATATATATACACACACACATTACACATATGTGCCTATGTTTGAGCATGCATGCATGCACATGCACACACATTCAGGATGGGTATCATTCAGCCTTAAAAAAAAAAAAAAGAAATCCTGCTGTTTGTGATAACATGGATGAACCAGGAGGACATTGTGCTAACTGAAATAAACCAAACACAGAAAGACAAATATTACATGATCTCACATAGCAAAAAGTTAAATCTGTGGAAACAGTGAGTGTAGGGTGGTTACCAAGGGTGAGAGGGACTGAGAGAAATAGGAAGACGATGGTCAAACTGATGAATAAGTTCTGGAGACCTAATGGACAGCATGATGACTACAGTTAATAATAAATGCACTGTATACTTGAAATTTGAGAAAAAAGTAGATCTTACATAGTCTCACAACAATGAAAAAGATAACTATGTGAAGTGATGGCTATGTTCACTTAACTTGATTGTGGTCATCATTTTACAATGTATATCAAATTTTATGTCCATATAATATATACAAGTTTGCCAACTATACCTCAGAAAAGATGGCAAATAAATTATATATTATCATAAATAAAATAACCACATATACACACATACATCCTTCAGAGTGTGGCTACAGCACACAAGAGCTAATTACCCAGTATCTTGAGAGAATGTGCCCAGAACTCCCACTTTGCCCCATGCTCCAATCTAGATTTCCATAACTAGGGCTGATGTTCATCTAGCTTGTACCAAGTCAATTATACTCATGACTTGCAGCTGATGTGCATTTTGATTTATTGATTTCTATGTCATTTTGAAGTCAACTCCAATCTATGCTATTTGTACTATGCATTTATTATAACAGTGTTTCATAACACTAAAGAAAAGGGCAGAACTATTCAAATAAAGGACTGACATTGAGGTCTGCTAGACAAAGAAAAAAGTTTATATCACAGAAAATATCTACCTAAAATACATACCCATTGACAAGAAAAAGGTAAAAACTTATGTCCCATTTAGTGTGTGTGTGTGTGTGTGTGTGGTATAGTGAATGTTATATGGGGGATCAGATTTTAAAGTCAGCGGACAAGCGGCAAAAATCATGTGTTGTCAAAATTATCCATGAATACTCCTTAAATCTCCAATAAATTAGGGTGTTCTGATATCTTCATACATCTAAGTATATTTTAAATTTTATAAATACTAACTTTTGAATATCATTGAGTTAGAGAAAAGAAAAGATAAATAGATGCTGGCACATTCTAAACCTTGGCCTTTATGAGATGTAACTCACAAGTGTCCTGAAAATTCTAAAAGGTTCCAACTTCCCTGTAACATGACACCACTGCTTTAATATTAAATTCCTATAATCTAAGTTCATGTTGGGGCTGGGATTTAGCTCAGTGGGTAGAGCGCTGCGCTGCAGTCTCTGAGGCCCCAAGTTCAATTCCCAGCACCGCAAAAAATGGGAGAAGGGCCTGGCAATCCACTCCCAAGGCAATCCCGAAGCACTCAGCCATTGAAAACCCTACGAGGGTCGCTATGAGTCGGATACCGACTTGACAGTACCTAACAACAACAACAACAACAAGTTCATGTTAATAGATATAAAGACTAAAGAAGTAATTTATATGACGGTATCATACAGGCTAGGACCAGGCACTTGCTCATTACGCTTTGCTCTTTACTCTTTGCTGGACTTGAATATAAATACTGCCTAATCAGTTCACAGATCCACTGTTTATTGAAAAGCTATACAGAAGGTCTGGGTCACCCAGTGCCATTTCCCATTTTGACTCCCCCCCCCCAAGAGCTGTCACACCTTTTATCTGGAAGTGTTCAATATGCCTCTCTTCTGGTGCTTCTTTGTGGGGTAAGGTGTGCTGCATTTCATAGTAGGGACCTAAACTAAATGCTCATGAAAGGAGATTCCACAGCAACATCTCCTGGGTTACTCATAGGCTGGAATTTTCAAAGGAACACAATAATGCTGACTGTATTTCTCACACTCAGGTTTCAGAAAGAGGTGTAGACCCATTCAATGATAGTAGCAGTGCCTTACCTGATCTATCACCATACAGTTGGCATAGACTTCATCACCCCCATTCAGCACGTCAGAAAGCTGCCCTGCAGTGAGGAATGCTGGGACATGCTTGGACTTTTTCAGAACATCGAAAGAGTGATCTAGAGGAAAATGAAAACAGGACAAATAAAGTAGGAGGAATTGATTTTACAGTCAAGCTTTACTTTTTTAGTTAAACCACAAGAAAAAATATCAAGAGCATATTTTTAACACAGCATTTTGCTGTCATCATACCTTAAGATCTATGTGCAAATATTTTCTCTTCTATATCCAAACCTTCTCTGGTATCTAGAGCTTTCATGTAGAATGAATGTGGAATGAATAGTTCTAGATACATAAATATCTGCCTACTGGAAGCACCACTTTCCCCTTTGTAAAATCAATTAGATCGTAGCTTAATTTAGCAGATTAAACTTAATTCCATTTCTCTTTGTTAACAACATGGAAGTATTAGTGATTATACTGATTCTCAGATACATGACCAGTTCAGACTCAGTGTTGTTTTACTGAAGGTGCAAAGATAACAGGAAGCCTAGCAGGGCTGGCTCCGCAGTGCCTGTGGAACCTGCAAATGCTTACTCATGGAGTTGTTCTTCTGTTTTAATTACAGAAAGACTTTGCTTGCTTCCATGTTCTCAGCTTTGCTCCAAATAGATGAGGTTGCTGAAAGCTGAGTCCTAGAGAGTTGAGAAGTTATTATATGTGTAGGGAACAAAGAGTGAGGGTAAAACAACATATTCAAGCCAGATGTCTTGTTTTCTATGACTAGCTTATTTACTAAATCTCCAGAGACCTTTGTAGTTTCCTCATCCTTAAAATCAGCTTATTATCATTATGCTTTCCTCACTGTGTGGTTATAAAGATGAAGTGAGTTTGGACATGTAAAATAGGTAACACTAAGTGCTCTATAAACATTATTTCTCAGTATTGTTATTATGTTTATTATTATTATGAATAGTAATTTTTAACCATGTTCAATGTGAAGGACAAAGTTATTCATACTAATTATGTTGTTGTTGTTAGGTGCTGTTGAGTCGGGACCAACTTATCCCGACCCTTTGTACAACAGATGAAACACTCCCCAACACTGTGCCATGCCTGGCACTATGCTTAGCGTTTCTCTGCTATTCATAAGGTTTTCAATGGAATACTTATCATAGCATTGTACTAATAATCGATCATCAATATCTGTAAATGACATTAGTAAGGGTCAATGTTACATCCATAGCAAATGCCATCCTTATTTACATTCTAGTAAGTTTTGTTGAATGGGTACAAAAGGGATAGCACTACCTCAATGCCATTAGAAATGGCACATGTCCCACCCCCTGTCATTGCATAAAATCTACGTGAGCCCATGGGAGTGAATCAGGAAATGAAAAAATATTAATAACTGTTGAGCTAATGTACTTAATTAAAAATTCTATTTTTTCATATAAAGTCTTGGAAGACATAAAAGTTATAAAGATATATGAATTGTATAAACCAAATGGCCCTGGTTTCAGATTGGAAATCAATCTACTTCTTCTCCACAGAACACTGAAGTGGGATTTTATTAAGCTTCTTGAGAAAATATACAAAATAAAGGAAAACATTTTCTTCTTATATCTGGAATGTATTATTTTATTAACTTATTTAAATAGCTAAGGCTATAAGAAGTTCATAAGTACCATATAACCTTTATGGTCAATTACTACCATTTTCATCCTAATTACTCAAAAGAAAAGTAAGGTTCCAAAGGTTATAAATCAAGAAGCCAACAAAACATTTTCAGTGTGTTCTGAAGTAAGAAAATACTTGCTCATTTATCATTTTAGAGGATGTTTTCAAAACAATCATAAATGATTCAACATGGCTCTATGAAGTATAATTAATCCAGCTTAACTGCTCTACAGTATCATTTTCACAAACTGTAAAACAGCTGGCATTTCTGCCATCACATTTAGGGGGCTGTCCATGCTCCTTTTTAACCACTGCCAAATTAATACTTTATTAATAACTAGACTGACCTAAGAACTAACCAGATATTCAATAAGATAACTGAAAACAATGAATGGATTTCATTTTATAAATACAGAATCAAATAAGGTATTACCCAAAATTGTGTGATGCCAGTGAATGCCTTTCTCAGTCACCCAACCAAAGAAAACTCTGTTTAAAACTCTGACCACTTGCATCAGGGATGAGGAGGACCAGAAATTACTGCTGTTTTCATAAACACAAGTAAAACGCACTTGGATTCACCTTCTCTTCACAAACAAATCTACCATCCTATGTAGCAGATCAGGATCTATAAGGAGGTCATGTACAAGTAGTAAAACAAACTGCAAGATAGTGGAATCTGAATGCTTTGTCCAACTTGGGGTCTAATTTGTTTTCTGCATGATTGATTTGATTAGTGTTTTAGAAAATTATATAATTGAGTTACAAAGACATGTCTACAATCTCTTAGGTTCAATTCTGAAATCTCAAAAGCTCTGCAAAAAAAATAAAAACTTTTTTTTCATATATTTTGGTTCAAAAACATACTTGGTGGCCAAATCTGACCTGAGCTCATATATAGTGTTTATTTACCCAATGTGGAGTGAAACTTCATATATTTGGCAGTAGAAATTGTACCATACTTGACGATATTGTCCCAGTGTCTCCTATGAGAGTTATGTAATACACAGTACAAGTATCATGCCAAAATTATCAGAAAATTCTGAATACCAAAGTGCATCCTGTTCCAAGAGCTTCAAAGAAGAGATTGTGGTTCACTGTGATATTAACCATATATAATAATAGACCAACACTTTGCAAGCTTTAGTCTGTCCTCTCCAAAATTCAAAATTTTGCCATAGTTATCTATGTTGTTGTTTTTAGGTGTCACTGAGTCAGGTCCAACTCATAGCAACATGATGTACAACAGAACAAAACACTAACTGACACTGTGCCAGGCACATGATCTCTTTTTTATGTGTAAACCCATTGTTGCAGGCACTATATCAATCCTTTTAGTTGAGGGTCTTTTTTTCATTAACCCACCACTTTCCCAAATATGATGTCCTTCTCCAGAGATTGGTCCTTCTTGACAACATGTCCAAAATACTTAAGGTGCAGTCAACCATCCTTGCTTCCAAGGAGTACTCTGGTTGTACTTCTTCTAGGACAGATCTGTTGGCTCTTTTTGTAGTCCATGGTATATTCGATATTGTCTCCAGCACCATAATTCAAAAGCTTCAGTTCTTCTGTCTCCCTTATTCAATGCCCAGCTTTCACAAGCATATGATGTGAATGGAAATATCATTGCATGAATCAGGTGCACTTTGATCTTCAATGTGATATCTTTACTTTCCATCCCTTTAAAGAGGTCTTTTGCAAAAGCTTTTCCCAGTGGAATATGTCTTTTGATTTCTCAGTTGCTGCTGCAGTGGACATAGATTATAGACACAAGTAAAACAAAATCTTTGACAACCTCAATCTTTTCTCCATGTATCAAGAAGTTGCTTATTGACTTAATTGTAAAGGTGTTTGTTTCCTTGATGTTGAGGCACAATCCATACTGAAGGCTATGTTCTTTGATCTTCATCAGTAATGCTTCAAATCTTCAGTTTCAGCAAGCAAAGTTGCATCATCTGCATAATACAGGTTGTTAATGAGTCTTCCTGCAATCCAGACATCACATTCTTCTTCATAAAGTCCAGCTTCTCAAATTATTTTCTCAGCATAGAGATTGAAGAGGTAAGGTGAAAGGATGCAGCCCAGATGCACATCTTTCTTGACTTTAAACGAGGCAGTGTTTCCTTGTTCTGTGCAAATGACTGCTTCCTGGTCCATGTAGATTCCTCATGAGTACAATTAAGTGCTCTAGTATTCCCATTCTTTGAAATGTTATCCATAATTTGTTGTGATCCACAGAGTCAAATGTCTTTGCATTGTCAATAAAACATAGATAGACATGTTTTGGTATTCTCTACTTTTTGCTAATATCCACCTGACATCAGCAATGATGTCCCTGGTTCCACACCCTCTTCTGATTCCAGCTTGATTTTCCAGCAATTCCCTGTCTCTATACTGCTGTGGTTTCTTTTGAATGATCTTTAGCAAAATTTTACTGACATGTGATATTAATATCATTCAATAATTTCCACATTTGATTGGATCCCCTTTGTTAGGAATAGGCACAAATATAGATCTCTTAGAGTCAGTTGGCTAGCTAGCTGTTTTCCAAATCTCTTGGCATAAACAAGTGAGCACCTACAATGTCATGCTCTTTAGTACTTTTCTTCATATTGTTACCTCTTTTCCTTAAATAAAATTATTATTCAAAGAAATACCTTATCCACACTATAAGTAGAAAGCTAAGATTTCCTGTCAAAAGTAGAAAGGAATTAACATGCTAAAATCAATAACAGTAAAGCAATGAAAGCAAATGCTAAATATAGTTGTCTAGCCAAGCTAGGAATCTGAGAGGCCTGCCCTCTCTGTTATACAGGGAGATTTTGAAAGATTCAACATGTGCTAACAATGCAGGGGTATTAAAATGGGACTTTCTCCTTAAATCAGCAGAAAGACCCCTAGGTCATTGAAAAGGAAACACTGCCTGACTATAGGACTCAGTGTAACCCAGTGTTAGGGTAGCCATTTCCAAGATGGGCTGTTCCCAGAATTTATCCTATTCTTTGAAAAACTGACTAGACGGTGTCCTCACCCTGTCACTCAGGTGATGACTGTACTATGACAGTAAGTCCTGCTGGGGAAGGAGGAGCGTGACTCTATAAGAGCATAATACAGGAGTGAAGAGGGAAAATTGGTCTCTTCTCTGGTTCTGTCACCCATAGCCTGTCCTGTAGATTCAGTCATTTGCTGTAACTGTAGAATTAGCTGCTACTATTTATAAAATCTGAGTATCTCTCTCAAATATCCATAGCCTCCATTTGTCAAAGGATATCTCAAGACAATAGGATCTCAAGGACTGACAAACCAGAAAATGACAAAGACTAACAGGACCCATATCTTCATTAACTTCATCACTAGTGCTGATAGAATAAGATTGACAACGAAAGAAAATGAATCTTGAGTACTTTCAAATAAATGCAGCTATACATATTCACATGGCTAATAACTCTGCTGTGTCTCCATCCACTCAAAGAAATAGCTACAGTGGCTTTGATTTTTAAAAAAGATTGATCTTTTCAAGATTTTCAAGAAATATTATTTTATTACTTCCATATATAACTACTTTAGTAGTAAATGACGCAAAAAATTATTGACCCTAAAAAATTTCCTTCAGGTCCATTTTCAATGAGCATACAAAAATAATTTGCAATAAAAATGCCAACTGGGGGCCAGACATGGTGGCTCACGCCTATAATCCCAGTGACTTGGGAGGTGGACACAGGAGGACTATGAGTTCAAGGCCAGAGGCAGCCTGTGTAACCTAGGGTGACCCTGTCTCAAGATAAAAAATAAAATAAAAAGGGGCTGGAGGTGCAGCACAGTGGTAAAGCACTTGAGAAGTCTCCACCAGGCCCTGGCTTATGCCCCCAGTAAAACCACCACCACCACCACCACCACCAACAACAACAACAACAACAACAACAACACCCCAACTGGTGTCTTAAATAAATGCTGTCATGTAAATAATTTTTCTTGGCAAAAGGTTAACTTTATAGTTTTGTTTCTAACATTAGTTTCTAATATTTGGTAATCCCATCTTTCAAAGACAATACAAAGGTAACTAAAGCTCAACTCCCATCTAGTGGCTGCACATTTTAGATCAATGAAGAGCAGTGCATGGCACTAATTAAGAGGATAGGGCCAGGAACCAGACTGCCTACTCCACCATCCACGTAGATCTTGGAACAAATTACTTAGCTTCTCTATGTCTCCATTTCCTGATCTGTAAAACAAGGACAATAATATATTTACCTCATGGGATTTTTGTGAAGATTTAATGTGGTAATATTTTAGACAAGTAAAATTGAATCTGACACATAGTAAACACTACGTAAATGTTTGTTATTATACAAGTAAATAAGGTTGCATAGTTTTGATGTTTTTATGTAGCTTTGATTCTTTAAAACAAGAATTTCATCCTTGGATATAACTTTACATGTTTAAAAACACCCCAAGACAACTGGAATGTACCATACATCCCCTGTGCTACACAAAGAGCATTTAAAATGCTATAACCTTATTTCAGACCTAACTCATGTTAAGAAACTTTCCAAAGTCTGTTCTGGAAAAGGTACTTGAAAAACACAAAATGTGAAGAGAAAAGGAAAGCTGTTAACCTGCCTATAGGATTTGCCGCCAGGATGAGACCACTCCAGGATGAGACCTCATGGCATGTGAGCAACTGTAACCACAGGAGGAGCGAAAAGACTGAAGCCAGACAATTGGAGACAGCGCTTCTCCAGAACAAGGGGAGGAGTTCAGGAACTGAGGTGTTCTAACATGATGAAGTGGACCCAGGCCAGCTTCTGCCTGCACAGTGCCTGGAGGATAAACAGCCACTCAGAGGGGATCCCCAGCTCTCCCTTCACCCAGAGTCGCAATGCTTTGTAATGTGATCCTGAGGACTCTACCAGGGATCCCCAAAGCAAAACTTCCCACCAGCACGTCCTTGCTCTACTCAGGGCCTTAGTTAGGGGACACAAAACACTGAGAGTGAAGACATTTCTCCCATAGGGTGAAGGGGGTTGGCTCAAGGAAGGGGAGGGGCAGAGTGGCTGAGGTCCCTCTCTTCCCTCCGACATTTACAACCACCCGACACCTGGCAGGAAGCAGTTAACAGCACAGACCAGACTGGTCTTCGGCAACCCGGCAACCCGACTTCTGATGCAATACAACTCTCCCTCAGGAAGCTGGGGGCCTGGAAACTAAGGGACAATGTGGCCTACGCACCTGGTTATGTAAGAGACCCACATCCAACATAAACAAAGCCACGAAGGCTGCTTTTTGAAAACCTGCTGCTGGCCTGGTTTGGCCCACCCTGGGTGCCAAGATCTCTCCTGCGAAAGGCAAGTAGGGCCTCTTGGTCCAGAAACCTCTTAGCCGTGCCTGGGCAGATGGGTTGCCATTCATTCACTCACTCACTCATTCAGCATGCTTTGTCTCACACCTAGAACTTTATGAGCACGACAGAAGGATTTATTGAGAATGACTAACCATCACAAAACAAGTGGGACTTCCTTTGGAGTTCAGTCTGCAGGACCCTATTGAAACAGTGCCCATCGTGGTGACCAACAGCCTTCCTATGAGAACTTATGGTCAGCTCTGTCTCACCATACTGACAGATGTTGACCTACAGCAGCATCTGGTACAGTTGCTCGCTCCCTTCTTGCCCATAACCTCCAGGACTCTCTCTAGTTCTTCCTCTCACCTTCCTGGCCTTTTCTGCTCAGCCCCATGACTGGCTCCCCCTCACCTCTTGGTTGGAGCAGGTCGCATTGCTCTGGGGCCAATTCTCAAACCTCTCTCTCTTCCTACCCATTCCCTGGGACATCTGACAACATGGTGTCACATATCATCATATGACGATGGCTAAGTTTCACCTCCAGTCCAGACCTCTTCCCTGAAACACAATTATTTCCTGAATATCTCCACTGAGCTATCCAGCAGCCATCCCCATCATGACAGGTCCAAAACAGCACTCCTAATTTTCTCTCCTACATCCATCTGCTACTCCTAGGAACCGGTAACTATGGCTTTCCTTGGAGTCACCTTTATGCTCTTTCTTTCACAACTCAGGTTCAGAATCTGACCTTTCCTCATTGCCTCCATTGCCACCCCAGGGAAAGCTCCCATCCTTTTCTTCCTGCAGTCATCTCCTACATAGTCTCCTTGCTTCTGCTCTAGGCCCTCCAAACCTACTCTCCACAGCATAAAGCAAGACTTTTTATAAAGGAAATCACATCGCATCACACTTCTGCACAATTTTCCAATGGCTCCCTTTCTCATTCTCAGGAAAAGCAAACTTTCCAGGATATGCAGTGCCTCACAAACCTACCTCTCCTCCATCTTTGCCCAAGCTCTCTGAAGCCCTGCTTACTACTCTACTCCAGCCACATTGGTCTGTTTGCTGTCTGTGCCCCTGCCCATTTGCATGGGCTGCTTCCTCTACTAGCACTGCTTTTCCCTGGGATATCCAGATGGGTTGCTTCCTCATTTCCTGAAGATCTCTGCTAAAATGTTATTGAATCAAAGAACCATCATATTAATGGCCACTATATATTAAACGGTAAATCCCTAAGCCCCACTTTGTTCTCTTCTATACCAATTATCAACACCTAGTATATTATAGTCGATAGCCATACCACCCTGGTATCTGATCTCATCCTATCTCGGACGCTCAGCAGGGTGAGGCCTGGTTAGTCTTTGGATGGAAGACTATCTGAGAATACCAGGTGCTATAGGCTTGGGAGAAGGACCCGGCAGCCCACTCTTGAAACAATCAGCCATTGAAAACCCTATGAATAACAGAGAAGCACTAACAACAGTTGCAAGCATGGCACAGTGTCAAGTACTATTTTGTTTTGTTGTACACAGGGTCACGATGAGAAGGACCTGACTCAATGGCACCTAATAACAACAACAGCAGCATATTATAGATTTGTTTATTGTATAGTGTCCTTTTCCTTCCACTAGAATGGAAGCCCCAGGAGAATAGCGACTTTGAATGTTTTGTTTATTATAATGCAAGTATCTAGAACTATGCTAGGCACATAGTAGATATGCAAAACATATTCACAGAGGAATGAATAATTTCTCCTTTAAAAAAAGAAAAGAAACTTGTATCAGGCACAACTAAAAGAATACTCTCTTTGGAGCTGTAACATTTTCTCAGATTCTAGAAGCTTTCCTGAGTTACCCCCAGCTATTCTTACTCTGCTCCAGCTTGTGATGAGAGTAGCACTTTCTTATTTTCTTCATTCATTCACTCGCCCACTCAGTCCTCCTTTTTTCAACATCTACTGTTGTTGTTGTTGTTAGGTGCCATCGACTCACAGCGACCCTCATAGGGTTTTCAATGGCTGACTGTTTCAGGATTGCCTTGGGAGTGGGGAGTGGATTGCCAGGCCCTTCTCCCATTTTTGCGGTGCTGGGAATTGAACTTGGGACTGCAGAGACTGCAGTGCAGTGCTCTACCCACTGAGCTAAATCCCAGCCCAACATCTACTGAGTGTCTACTAATTGCCAGGCACTAGGGCCTGGGGAGGTTAGCTCAGTGGTAGAACCCTTGGCTAGCATGAGCAAGGCCTGTGCTCAATCCTCAGTACCAGAAAAAATAAGTAAATAAATAAGTTAATTGCCAGGTACCGTGAGATCTGCTAGGCCCAGCCCGGACCCCTCAGCCTCTGACTCTTATAAACATCCTCAAAGCACAGTTATTATTGTCCATTCTCCAGGAAGTTCCTGTGATAAGTCTCTGTATAGCTGAGACACTTGCCTTCTCTGAGCATTGCTCCCCCCACCTCTGTGTTTTGCTCTGTGTCATCTACCATACTCTGGTGATAAGAGAGTTTGATTTTGCTCCTTCTGGCAAAAGAAGTAACTTTCTGGTGGAGGGTTTTACCTATAAGCAGATTGTGCAGGACAACACAGATCCCATCCGCTTCCTTTGTTGCTGGCCTATGTAGCTCAAGAATATTATACTTAAACCCTTTCCTGAAAATATCGGACAGGTACCCTTTCGCTAAAAAATAACAGGACAACCAGGTAGATTTGCCAGGCAAAGGCACTAGAGAAGATGGAAAAAAGCACTGATAGGGAGCAAGTAGAAGCCAAATAGGAGATACCACAAAAGTCAGCATCTACTGGACACCTGCTCCATATCAGGGAATAGTATTGCTATTATAGCTAATATAAACATGCTTATTATGAACCAGGCACTTATGATTTACATTTGGCAATTCATCTGATCTTGGAAAAAAACTTTCAGAAGCTGTACTACTTATTGCCTCCATTGTACAGATGAGAAAACTGTGGGGCACTTAATTTACTTCCCAAGGTCACACAACTAATAACTAGCAGCCGGATGCAGGCCCCCTGCCAGGTGGTTCCAATGTCTTTATTTAATAATTGGGGTTACTGGATGTTCTCTTCTGAAACAAAGAAAATGGTATCTGAGCAATGTCTGGTATTTTCCCATTAAGAAGTTTCATTAATGTGTTACAGTGTGAATTGTACCTAGGTCTGTTGGTTTTTTCCCAGGCCTGTGTAATTCACCCCTGGTGACTTGCTGCCAGGATATGACAGAGTAAGTCTTGCTGAGAAAACATTCATAAAACAAGAAGTAAATAATTTAATTTTGTTTAATAGCACAACATTCAAAATACTGAGGAGAACAGACTAGAAACATAAACTAGGATCCAACTGATATCTCTACATGATAAAGTACAGGTGATTTTTATTTTCAATTTATCACTATCTCTAATTTCTAGGTTTTTAAGAATAACCATCTTTACATCTAAAACAAGAGAATAGTCATATTTTTACAATGTGCCTTCTATGGAAAAGAACAGCTGTGTAATTTCATGCAAAATAGTAGTTATCAGTAAGTCAACCAAATCAGATAAGATACGTGTAAATGTATTAACTGAAAATGTTTTCTCCAAGAACACACAGTGTTGTTTTTAACCATCTGCCAACTATATTCTCCATTACCACATGAAGTGTTACCAAATCCATGTTGTAGGTAAGAAAGTTGAGATGGACTGGGAGTGTGTCAGTGGCAGGGCACTTGTCTAACATGCACAGGGCCATAGGTTCAATCCCCAGAATTGCTAAAACAGAGAAGGAAAGAAAGTTGAAGCCTGAGGAGAGTTGCCTGCCCAGATTATTAAATGACTGAACCAAGATGCAAAGCCAGTGCTGACAGAGGCAGACTCACATCTTTGGTCACCGCAGTACCCTGTCTCAATTTAAAGGAATCTATGCCAAGTTCTGAAATGTGCAGAAAGCCCTTTTCACCTCAGGTTTCAGTGTGATCCAAAGAAAGAAAATACCCACCCTCACAAAGAAAGTGAATGTTTCCACATATCTCCTTGGTCATTCCTTCTTTAAGGTTCTCTTAGGATTTTCCTAATACTAGTCTTGGCATGGGAAAATCTCTTCTGAATTGGATCTGAGGTTACAGAAAGGATCCATCCAAATTCCAAAATTATCTTCACCCTAGGAATTTCCTGTGGATCACATGTAAACTAGGTTACTCTGTAGATTTCAGTTTGCACCAAGAGATGTCTGGGAGAAACCAGAGAAATTCTGTCCGCCAACCAGAGAGTCTCTAACTCCATCTAAATCCCAAGGCCCCGGCAGAACTTCCCTCATCTTCCTGCTGTCCTGTAAAAGGAACAGGGAGCTCTGGAACAAGGTCAGGTCTCTCAGACCAGTTGTGTTACCAACAGTGACAGATAAGGACAAAAGCCAAGGCATTCCAGAAGCAAGAGCCATTTCTACAGCCCTCTCCCTTGGACAGTGATTTAAATTCCTTTCTCAATAACAAGTACAATTTGGTTCACTAAGATCAAGTCCTTAAAAAACTCTTATGCTGCTATTTTGAAAGACTCAATTATCAAAACTATTGAAGAAACAAGCAAGTCTTTCCCTCTGAACATATGAGAGGCCCAGAGGGAAGTGGGGGCCGAGGGGAGAAAACAGTCCTCTGAGGACAACAATCTCCCCCAAATCTTTCCAAGTCCTCATTCCTAATTATAGTAGCACAAAATAGGCTTCCAGAGTACATACGTTTATGTTTGAGAAAGGATTCTCAAGCGTGTAAATAACTCATTTCTACCCTTGCTTCTTCCAAACAAGTAGATATTCAGTCATGTGTGTCGACCTTGGTGTGATTAGATTTAATCAAAGATTCCTTTCCTTCTTGATGCATTTCTTCAAGGCCTAAAGCATATCAGCCTACATAAGAGAAAAACTGGCAAACAAAGGTGAAAGGGGGGACTTTCACATTATACAAACATCAGGATAGGACCAAAAGACCTCAAATATAAAGGGCCAGGGCTTTATCAAGACCACTCCAAGTGATTCTAAAAATATAAACAAACTGAAGAAGATGCTTCCATATGTCATCATCACAGAGAACTTAATGAATAATTCAAATCCTGCATAAAGTATGGAAAGAGACTGGCATACAAAAATGATTTTATTTCCAAAGTCACGAAGAGCTTCATTTCCCCAGTGCTTATCTGTAGAGCCATTTATAGTTTTAACCCCCTGTTGTTGTTGGTAGGTGCCATCAAGTCGAATCTGACTCATTGCGACCCTATGTACAACAGAACGAAACACTACCTGACACTGTGCTATGTACATGATCTTTTTATATTTGAGCCCATTGTTTCAGTCACTATTTTTCTTCTCATTTTGAGTTGTGCCACATCAGCAAAAGGAGGCCCCAGCGGTTGTACTCCATTCTCATCATTAAGGTCAACTCTATTTCGAGGAGGCAACTCTTCCTCAGTTGTGTTTTGAATGCTTTCCAGCCTAGGGGGATCATTTTCTGGCACTATGCTTGACGGTGCTTGTCTGCTATTCATAGAGTTTTCAATGCCTAATTGTTTCAGGAGTAGGCTGCCAGGTCCTTCTTCCTAATCTGCCTCAGTCTGGAAGCTCAGCTGAAACCTGTCCACCATAGGTGACCCTGCTGGCATCTGAAATACCAGTGGCATAGCTTTCAGTATCACAGCAACACCCAAGCCCCTACAGCACGACAAGCTGAAAGACACATGTGGGCCCGAGAAGAGACATAGTGTCTGCAACAATGGGCTCAAACATAAAAAGATCATGTGCATGGCACAGTGTTGGGTAGTGTTTTGTTCTGTTGTATGGAGGGTTGCTATGAGTCAGATCAGATTCAATAATACCTAACAACAACAACAGGAGGGTAGAGCCATGTGTGGTTTTACCCTCCTAAATACGGCCTGCAGCCGCAGCCCTGTGGTGTCCAATCCTGTCACATCTTGGAAGCTAAGCAGGGTCAGGCTTGGTTAACACTTAGATGTCAGACTGCCTGGGAACACCAAGTGTTGTAGGCTTGGGAGAAGGACCTGGCAACCCACTCTCAAAAAACAATCAGCCAGCAGGGCGTGGTGGTATATACCTGTAATCCCAGTGGCTGGGAGGCAGAGGCAGGAGGATCACAAGTTTGAGACCAGAGACAGTCTGTGTAACTTAGTGAGGCCCTATCTCAAAAAGTAAAAAAAATGGACTGGGGGTGCAGCTCAGTGGTTCAGCACTTACAAAGCATGCAAGCACGAGGTCCTGGGATCAACCCCTAGCACTGAAAAAAAAGAAAAATCAGCCATTGAAAATCCTATGAATAGCAGAGAAGCACTGACAAAAGTGTTTTGCCTGTTGTATGTAGGGCTGCTATGAGTCAGACACCGACTCAATGGCACCTGACAACAACAACAACTACCATAAAATATTGATTTTTACCATAGAGAAGGAACTATGTTAGCAAAAATAAAGAATTATCCTTGAAAGTGTAAATTCTTTCACTTATTTCTTATGTGTCCTCAGTGAGAATATTTTGAATGAACACATGAATAATTGAATGTATGGTGGAAGCTACCTACTATCTGGCCTTGTTCCAAATTATTCAGGGTTTCTTCTGACTGAGAAACTACTGAATTCCTGAGTCCTGTTCCATTATTATGAGCAACTCTGGAGTATCTCTGGGTAGGTGAGTATGAAAGAGAGCTGAATATGGGATTTTCAATTTTGAGGGATAATGAAGATCAAAGGATGAGACTAGATGTTTCCCTGCCTATCAGGAGTAGTAGGAAACAGGTTGCAGCCACTCTGAGAATGGGTGGGCTTTTCCTGTTTCCTTCAGAGGTTCTGAAGAACACTTTACAGGCCACCTTGTTCCAACATGAGGACAATCACCAGCAGGCACATGGGGCACCAATGAGTAGAAGACACTAAGATAATGACACACAAAACACCTTTTGATCCAAAGGTAGCAATGTTTGCATCCCTTACCTCTACTGAAAGGTTGTAAAGGATACTATAAAGAACAAAACCTCTCAAATCTAATATCCTAGTTCTAGGCCTGGTTTTGCTACCTCCTAGCTCTGATGTTAGACAGCTAATTTCCCTCTCTAAGCTTCAGAGTCCTCAACTAATAAATGAAAACGATAGTCATAACAGGCAAGTTACTTAGAAGACAACTCATGCGGAAAATATTATATGTAACTTTTTGATTCATTCTCTTTCTTTATTCATAGTATAACCTTAGGAATAACTTTAGAACTCCCCATATTAGTCAATTTTCCATTGCTATAATAAAATATCTCAGGCTGGGTGACTTACAACTATAGAGGTCTATTTAGCTTACAGTTTTGGAGACTTAAAGTCCAAACAGCCCAGTGCTAGCTCTTGTGAGGGCTCCCCAGCTTTGTCACATCATGATGCAATGGTATCATAGCAGTAGTGTTTGCAAGAAGGTGAAATCCCATTCAAGACAAGAAGCCAGAGAGCAGGGAAGGGCCAATCTGGTTCTTTTATAGTAACTCCCTCTACAGAACTAACCAGGATCCCAGGAGAACTACCTCAATCCCTTTCAAGAGCAGTGCCTCCAATGATATAATGACCATCCCTAGGCCCCACCTCTTCAAGGTCCCACGACCTCTTCACAATGCCACATTGGGGAAAAAGCGTCCAACACATGAGCCCTTAGGGGATACACTTAATCTACAGCCAAATCACAGCATTCACTAAGTCCGAGTCTCTTCATCTATAAGACAGAGATAATATCTGTACTATAGATTTATTTTGAAAATCAGACATCATACATATCAAGCACCTACCACAGTTTAGTAAAAAGTAGTTATTGTAATTAATAAAGCACCACATAATCATAGTCATTTTGACTATGACTATAGAAAACCTTTCCAAGGTTGTCAAGCTTGCTGATATGTGTTGCATCCTTTGGCAACTGTTGACTGGTTTGATGGCAAGAATTAAAAAAAGAGGGAAAAGCCCTTCACACTTCACATCATTAGAGAGGGATCTGACAGGAGCTGGAGCAGCAGAGAATGGGAGAAGTTGTATGAGTGGATGGAAGGCACAAAAAAAAGAGCATTTCAACATTTCCTGGGGCTTGATGACTTATGTTTTAAAGACTGAATGATAATCACAGGAGCCTTAGATAAGGACCTATTCCCATTTTTAAAATTAATCTTTGATAAACATTAAATTCCTTGGTTGAATGTCTTACTGCAAGCAGCAAAATGAAAATCCAGGCATTCCTGGAGCCCTTGAAGTGGAACGGTCATGAATTCTGGCCCACTCCAATCATTTACCACTGGGTGCCCAGAACAGCCCATCCTAGGGCTACCCATGAGATCACAAAAGGGCACCTGCTGAGACACCCAGGTTTCCTTTGAGGCAGCTTGATTCTAACGGCTCCCATCATACTGAGATGCTGATCATTCCCAAAGGAACTGCTTCTAAGTGACATCCTTTTCTCCTTCTTTCTGAAAACATGAGGAGAAGAAAATACTCACTACATTTTTTCAGTTGAAATATAGCTTGGTGGGTTTTCTTCATATTACCAAACACTTTCTCTAAATTTCACATCACTCTATAAACAAGCCAGCAATGTGGATGTGTCCAGGAATTTGTGATAGAACTGAGAGAACAAGGAAGAGGCTGGGGGACATCAGAACAATGGGAATGCCATCAAGGAGAATCAGAACAGGGAACAAAGAGAACAAGAATAAATTACAAGTACAAAAGAGTTTGCTAATAAGCCAGACCAAGTACAAGGGAGTTTTGCTAATAAGCCAGAAATTCCAAACCCTCAAATCCTTCATCAAGATTTCTCCAATGACATGGAACCTAGATCTGAGAATGATGATGGTGATGATTAGACAGAAGGAGAGAATGAGGAAGAAATTCAAGCCACCTTACTTTTGAAGTTTGACTAAAATTTTTGTATCATCCTCTTAAAAAAAAGAGAGCACAGTTCTTCACAAATTGGCCATTGGGCTGAAAAATCAGCTTTCTTGGTGTTTCTTCCACTAGATAGTGGTGGTGTGTCTGGGTTCTGGGATCTAGTCCCAATGCTAAGACTTCGTTGAGCAGGGACAGCATCTCTCAGGGTCACCACTTCATCCCACCCTCAGGACAGGGGCTGGTGCTCCAAAAACACCTGTTGAGGATATGGCTAATTTCCCTCACTTTACCTCTTTGAGCCCCATTGTCTTCATCAGGAAAATGAGGTGGTTGGGTCAGGTCGTCTCAATAGCCCTTTTGGTTCTAGGGGTTTATGGTTCTGGGACTCTGTCCAGCTGACATTACAGTATAGCCAATCCCTCTCTTCACCTAGGTCACCGCCATTTAGTGAAGAAAGGAAGCAAGGTACATGGTCTAACAATTCTCTACTCTCTGCTACCAATTTTATTTTCACCTGTCTTTTGTTAGTGGCAAAGAGTTAATCACTTTCATATCTCAGGTACTTGCTTTCACTTGAATCAGGCTTAATTTATACATAGCTTTGCTATGACTTTCTGCTGGAGCTCAAACTGGCTTTGCTCCAAGGTTTGCTTTAAAGTGAGAATGTGATTAATGCATTCCCCACCATTCCACTGGACTCTCAAGGCTCTCCCTGGCCTCCAAGTCATTAACCCCCAGCCCTCCAGGTTGTTGGGCTGCCCAGACCGCAAACAACATAGGCACCTACTAAGTCATCCAGACAATATAAATGCAAAAATAAAGACGATTACTCCACAAACATAACTGGGTGAGAGTCAGTCCAGAGATGCAGTTATCTCACAGAATGGCTCCTGCCTTCAAGAAACTCTCAATACACTACAACTAGTAATTTGCACTCTAAACTATTTGGGACTCTCAGAAGTTAAGCTTTTTTAAAATTTACTATTTGAGAATAACTGCAAATTTATAGGAAAACTGGAAAAACAAGAACAGAACAAAGAACACCAGGTAAGCTTTACCCAGATTTACCAATTGTTAACATTTAATTACATTTTCTATTTGCATATAAGCTTGGTTTTATAAGCACACAATTGTCCTCCCTGATATGCATATTTTTCCAGAATCTTATAATGATTATTTGCATGTATCATGACCCTTTAATATAAATATATCCCCTAGAGCTATACACATTTCCACATTGATTTTTTTTTAAATCCTTTCCTTGCAACATCTATAAAAATCAATAAAACAGTAGAAAACAGAAAGATCCCTTTTCTTAGGTACAAAATAATAAGAAATTAATTTTTAAGACAAGATAACAAGAAAATAGTATGCTAAATACAAACTACTAAAGTCCCTAATGATAGCATTCCAATGATGGCAGCAAGGCAGCATGGGAAAGGTTAGAAGTGGGGCATTCCCCCCTCTCTTGACCAGCAACTTTCCTTATTCCTGGAATTGGCCTTGATCCCAGCCAAAAAGCAAATGAGCGTACAAACACCTTTCCTTTAGTTTAGTGGAAAGGAAGAAGACCTTTGAAGTAACCAGGTATGCAAACAACTGCTAGAGTCCATCCTCCTCTGGGAGTAGCACAAGATGCCACTGTAAGTCATTCTTCTCTACAGAGTAGGTTAGCTCCCAAAGGACAGTGCTGCAGACACAAATGGCTTTCAGAAATACCTCTTCTGCTTGTAAGCTCATGAAAATGTTCCTCATCTCCTTGAGTTAAATGCAAAACTACTTAAGTCCCCACACAAGACAAGAGATGGGGAGTGTTGCTCCCCAGCCTTCTTATGTTT
Organism: Pedetes capensis; assembly: GCA_007922755.1. NCBI lineage: Eukaryota > Metazoa > Chordata > Mammalia > Rodentia > Pedetidae > Pedetes > Pedetes capensis. Next base: position 93,376 of record VMDO01006468.1, read on the forward strand.
ATAAACTCAGAAAGCAACAATTGCTTCCTACTAAGCCCAGCTAAAGAGGGTGCAACAGCTACTTAGGGCACCACCATTGTTCCTGAACACCAAGTTGCTCCTTGATTTCCAAGACCTGCACTATATAGCAAGAGCACCAGCAAGTAAGAAGGAACAGGGCATACAAACCCATCCCATTATTAATCACCTACAGATACAGCAGTCTTCTTCCATTGGCACTAAATGATTTTGCTTACTTGACCCTTATTTTAGAATAATACGTGACTGTATTGTCTGGAGATATACAGGCTTTCTTGTTGAAATTATTTTTTTCAAATCCTTTCCTTATAACATCTACAAAATCAATAAAATAGCACTTCTTAGGTATAAAATATTTTTTAATTAACACACACTTGAAATAAAAGGAAAAGAAAAGCAGAAAGTGGATATCAAACATGCAGTTCTCTTCAAATCTCACAAAGGCTAGACATGCTTAAATCAACAGGGCTCTGTATTTTCAAGGTAACTCCAAGGTGACTGACTAAATGAATCCAAAACATTTGCCTTATACTAACCACCACCTTCCTTTTTGAAAAAGAGAATTGCCCAGGTATAATAACACAAAGGCAGATTTTTAAAGTGAAAAGAACATAAGGAGAAAGAGTAGGTTTACCTCAGAAGACGGCATGTACAGTATTTATAGTAAGTGTTTCATAAAGACATGTAAAAACTTCCTTGGAAAACAGCCTGGCAAAGAAATGAGGAAGAAAGGTAAGAATATGAAGATGTCAGATCTGGCTCTGGGGGAAACAAAAGGTACTCTGGTCTACCTTGTTTTGATGCCCTGCGCCGAATCTTCATTTTGGGAAAGGAAGGCCAGGAGTAGTTAAAAGGTGAGTCCGAGTCAGAATCCATTGTTTTTGTTTTGGTGAAATGACCAGACTCAGGAAGAACTCGTGCCCAGCCAGAAGGCAAGCCTCCCGAGTGATGTAAAAGGAAGGAATGAGGCTGGATGAAATAGCTCCCTAACGCGGGGAGGGAGAGGCAATAAATGTTTTGCTTCCTTCGGGCGTTCAGGCATGTAGACCAACAAGGAGGCTGTAAATATTAAAGCCAAACCAGGGAACGAAAAGGGGAGAGCGGGGGGAGCCAAGAGTCTCGCGGATACATCGAGGTCCAGTTATTCAAAAGGTCACTGGGAGCAAATGAATCATTAACTCCCCTCTTCTTGCTGGAAATCAAAATGAAGAAGGAAGGTAACTGGGAACTGAAAGAAGCTGCCTGTGATTGAAGAAAATCCTCCAAATGCAGGCACTTGTTTTGCTCTGGAACGAGAGTATCATTTCTCAGAAAAGCTGCCCTGCGCTGTGTGAGATAAAAGCTGAGGTTTATGTACATGGACAGCCAGAAAGCTGGGTCCACGGGCAAATGAAGACCATCAGCTTCGGGGGAGGTCTCCTTCCAAAGCAATCAAGCATTTCACACCAGTGGCAGCTTGAGCAGGTTTTTGGATCTATGAGCCAAAACAGCTTAAGTACTTCATTTAACAATCCAGTCTCCTGGTCCTTCTAATCCTAAAATAGTTAGAGGCTTTAACATTTATATGGAATATACTCGTCTCATTATAATCATGCAAAGTCATCTACTACTGTTTAGCGCAACTGAGGTATTTTCCTGAATTGTTGCCAAGTCTGGCAGTCAATCATAAGGATTTTGGAACCTTTATAGCTCTGATCTAAACTCTCAATTCAACCCAACAGAGCTAGTGACTAATTCGCCACAAACCAGCAGCTCTGGCAGTCTCCCTGCACACTCTCCAGAGATTACCATTCAGGTGAAGCCCAGTTCTGCCTCCCCATAAATCACAGCACTGCTCAATTTTACTTCCCTACGTTCTACTGGCACACAGATATGTGTGACCCATATAAGATCAAGTATAGCGGCCAAAGTCTGCAGAGAAAAAAAGAATACTCTAAGTCTCATAGGGGAGTCTTGTTTAAGTATTTATTTTGGTAGCAGCTAACAGCAACTAGTAGCACTATGTTTTGTTGTGTTTCATGATGTCCAAATAAACTAAAGGACATTGAAAACAATATGAGAGTCCATTCAGACCTGCACATTCAGAAGGTGACAGTGTGTGTCTTAATTAACATTCACCACTTTACTTCAATTATTTCTCAAATTGTTGGCACTATCATACGGTGCTGTGCAAGAAATGGCTTCGCAGTCTGCTCTGTGGTAGTTAATCTGATCTGTTTGGGAAAGGGTGAGTGAGGGGCACAGGCAGAAGGAAAGGAGGGAGAGAGACCAATCAAGTTCAAATTCAGATCAAAATCAGAATTACATAAGTCACTACTGTGATTTCACATGGTTTGCTTCATAATCATACAACTAGAACAAAGTACAACTAGACTACCACAAGTATTGCAACAGATGAAAAGAAATATTGGTATATTTTCTACTCTATGACCTTTCATTTGAAGAATAATTGCATAATTTTCTTAATCAGCAGGGTATAAATGTAAGGATAAATTACTCTCAACCTTTACGTCAGGTAAGAGAATTTAAAAATATATACAATATCTTCAGAGTTTTTGTGTTAGAACCTAGTAGTATGTCCAGGACATTGTAGGCATTTGCTAAATGAAGGAATAATTTACACTAGTCAGTCACAACCTGTAGATGAAGCACTTTTAATGACAGTTATTTGTTGTTGTTAGGTATCGTCAAGTCAGGTCTGACTCACAGAGACCCTATGTACAACAGAACAAAACACTACCCAATACTATGCCATGACCAGCACTATTGTCAGTGCTTTCTGCTATTCATAGGGTTTCAATGGGATGGGTTGCTAGGTCCTTCTCCCAATGACAGTTATAGTATTAGATTAGTAGTATCTGCTGATTACAAATGTGGATCTTGACAAAAAATCTATAAGAACCCATAAAATGTTTAAAAATAATTTTCTCACCACAATATTTACATTTGTAAAATAAAGAAGCAAACAGCACTTATGGGTAGAGAAAATCCCATGTTTTCTGAGCCTCCAGACAACAGCTGGGTTGTGCACAGGTCCACAGCACTTTGAGCTGATTCCAAGATATCTGTAGACCAAAGACAAGGGACTGCACTCATGTGGACAATCACTACCCTAAAGAAAAGTATTAGATTAGGATATTCTTATCTTTCTTCAGCTCCATTGTCAAAGGATTCTCTGAGATGCAAAATTTCTAAGGCAATTAGAAATACTGAAGTTCTCATCCTGAATTGGTAGTGGTGGTTTATACAGCTTCTTGCTTCACTGAAATTATAGGGATTCTATACTTTATTTACCTGATGCTATGGGAAAAAGGCCTACAGCCATACCACCCTGGAGTCCAATCTTGTCAGACCTTGAAAACTAAGCAGGATTGGGCCTGGTTAGTTCTTGGAGAGGAGATCACCTGGGAACACTGGGTGCTATAGGCTTGGGAGAAGGACCTGGCAGCCCACTCTCAAAACAATGAGCCATTGAAAACCCTATGAATAGCAGAGAACCACTGACAATAGTGCCAGGCAAGGCCTAGTGTAGGGTGATATTTTGTTCTATTGTACATAGGTTCACTACTAGTCGAACAGAACTTGAAGGCACCTAATAACAATGGGAAAGGGGGACATGTTTTCTTTAGTTTGTGGGTTTTTTTTTTTTTTTTTTTTTTTTGAGACAGGGTCTCATTGTGTAGACTAGGTTGGCCTCAAACTTGCATTGATTCTCCTGCCTCTGCCTCTGTAGTGCTGGGATAACAGGTGTGCACCACCAAACCTAGCTCCATGGTTTTCATTAAATTACCATGCAGTCCACACAGGGTTCCTAACTTGTTTTACTACATTGGTCAGACATGTAGCAAAGTAATCAGGATGCCCCAATGATAGATATCGCAGAGTCTTCAGCAGAATTTCTCAGAGGGCATCAGCATGAAAGTGGGAACATGAGGGGAAAATGTTCACTAAAATGTAAATAATGAGATTCCTACCCTGTACCTGTTGAATCAAGATCTCCTAGGGTGTTCCAGGAATCTACCCTTATGGGGAGCACCACCCCATCCCAGGCAATTTGCATGCTCAGTGATGTTTTAGAGCCACTAAACTAGGAGATAAATAAACCCAGGTCAACAAGTGACCAGAGCACGATGTTGCTCCCTTCCCATCATTGATAGATCAGAAGACCCTGAGGACAATGCAGACAGAGACAGAGAGGGCCAAGGCAGAGAAGAATTTGGCAAAAAGCAGTTCTATTAGTTGGGATGTTAGGTGGATTTGTCTTAATCTAATTTCCAAACACACAGTCCTTGTTGATAGCTTATTGATAAGGAAATTATTTTGGCAATAAAACTAGTAGAAACTACACAACCAATCTACGTGAAAACAACCTGTGATACCAAAAGACTTCTCAGTGTCCTCATGTGTTTTACTCTTTATCAATATTTTTCAAAGAATGAATGACTTCCACTTACCAGCCATGCACAATTAGCATGTAAAGTAAAGTAGAAAATACTATTTGCAGAGCATGTTTTATTTTCAGGCCAGCTCATGTTCTTGTTCACCAAAGACTCTCCTAAATGTAAATCATTTATCCTCATTGTTTTCTATAGTAATTGAGGAGTCTCCCCCTCCACTTCTGTCAGTATAATTACATTTAAATTAATTCAAGATATTATTTACATCTCAGTCATAGTCAATGCATAAATTTGTTTTTTTCTGACTGCATGATCGGTTGTAGTTGGCAGAACTCAATGGCATTCCCCCAGGCCTCTCTGTCACCAGTTATCATGTGACCATTACAGTACAAGAGTGCAAATGACTTTGTGGGATATGCTTTCATCTTACTATGCATTATTTAATTAGAAAGTCCTTCCTTTAGAAAAATCACCTCTGCAAGATTGTAATCACCCAGGATAGATGCCACTTAGTTGCATCCTCTTTCATGACCACGCTCCATGTCACACATTACTGGTGGTAGGTCAATTGCTGTCAAATACAAACATTATGGTGTGTGACCTTATCTCGCTTATTTGCCAAATCTGGCACCATGCAACTCTGGCTCTTTCCCAAAGTCAAAATGACCAAGAAAGATAAACAATTTTAACTGATTTGGGGCATTAAGGCAGCCACAACAGCACAACTAAAGACACTCATGAAAAGAGGCCTTCCAGAACTGCATTAAAACATGACAAGAAAGATGGGTTAAGTGTGTTTGAAGCCAGGAGAATATTTTGAGGGGGATTAATGGCAATGCATCTTTTACTATTAAATTTTATTATTTAAACATTCAGCATATCCTTTTTTCCACATCTTTTGATTATAACTCTTATAAAGCAGCTCTGCCATTTATTGCTTAGTATCCCTAATGGAGTCACTCATACTTTCTGAAACTTAGCTGTCCACATATAAAATAGGATTATAATCTTTATACTTTAGGGAGTTATGCTGAGGATCAAATGTGATTATAATAGTAAGTTAAGAAACTTTCAACAAGCTTTAAATACTATGTATGAATAAAGTTTGTTTTCATTATATTTCTTTTCTACACCATAGACACTAAAGTAGTTATATCTTGACTTCAGTAGCAATAGCCTGATTTTCAAAACTGCAGTATTCCAATGTTCAAGGAAGTTCCAAGAAAATCACACCAAAAAAGAGAAAAGGAAGAGGAGGACATATGAGAGGAAGAGTTCCTGCCCTGGAGGGGTAGATTATGGACACATGGACATGAGGAGCCCTGGAGGTGGGAGAGGTAAGGGTATGGGCCATGAGTCTGAACAGAAAAAGGGTAGAGGCATAGGAGAGTATCTTATCCAAGCCTAAGGAGAAAGAAGGGCTGGGATTTAGCTCAATTGGTAGAGCATTGTGCTGCAGTCTCTGAGGTCCTGAGTTTGATTCCCAGCACCGCAAAAATGGGAGAAGGACCTGGCAATCCACTCCCAAGGCAATCCCGAAATAATCAGCCATTGAAAACCCTATGAGGGTCGCTATGATTTGGACACCGACTTGACGACATCTAACAACAACAATAAGGAGAAAGAATTTCCTCAAGATAGGAAGAATTCAAAGGCTTAGGGAGAGCAACCTCTAAAATTACATTTTAAGATTTTCCTGATCGTGTCCAAATTTCAATTTTTCCAAACCTTAAAAAAAGAACTTTCTTATATATCACAGACTTATTCACAGACTTTTTTTTTTTTCTTACCAATTTTAAAATTCAAAGTTCAACTTAATGGTCTATAGACTTCATATGGTTATTCACATGTAAATAAGTCAACTATGAGATATATTAACAAAGACTTTAAATAATTTTAACATCAATTCTACACTGTTAATTTCATGGTTCTGTAGCTAAAATTCCCATAAGATGAGACCGATAATTCTCATTTTTTGTTTGTTTGTTATAGTACTTGAGGATTGGACCTAAGCCTTCACATATGCTAAGCAAAAGCTCCGCCATGGGGCTGCACCCCTGAACCATTTTATTCTTTATTATTATTATTTTTTATTTTGTGACCAGGACTCACTAAGTCAGTCAGGCTGCCTCTGGCCTTGAACTTGGGATCCTCCTGCCTAAGCCTCTCTAGTTTCTGGGGTCCTAGGAGTGTGCCACAGTGCCCTACTTACATAATCCTGGTGTTTAAAGAAGGGTGAATTCATTTTGTACATTCTATTGGGATATTATTGCTTCAAGGCATTTTTGACTGACAGAAAAAGAAAATATAAGTGTGGTATCCTGACCTATGTGTATGCACATTCTCAAATATTTCCATATGCGACCATGTGTATCTGTATTAACTAAACATGATTGTGTATTGATGTATATAACTCTATTACTGAAACTGAAGGAAAGCCTGAATAAATGCTCTGACTTCACTTGCTTTTAGTTACTTCATTTTATCATCAATTTTAGAAGTCATATAGCCAAGTAATAAATAACACCTCTATTGGTCAAGCCTGTAGCTGTAGCACTGTGGCTTC
>VMDO01006469.1:0-100131 GCA_007922755.1 Pedetes capensis
AGAAAAAAAGAAAAGAAAGAAAAAGGAAAGGAAAGGAAAGGAAGAAAAGGAAAGAAAAGAAAAGAAAAAATGAAAAAGGGAAAGGAAAGGGAAAGAAAAAAGAAGAGTGTCAAGGATTGTGTCTTTAGGAGAATCCATGTTCATGTTCTTAAAAGAGGAACGAGGAAATAAAATAGAAGTGTGATCAAAGGGATAGGAGGAGAATTAGTATAGGGCTGGGTCACTGAACTCAAAATAAGAAAAAAAATGAAGAAGCTAGGGAAGACTCACTATAGAAATACCTGCACACTCATGCTTATCACCACACTACTCACAATAGCCAAGTTACAGAATCAGCCTGGGTGCACATCGATGGGTGGATGGATAAAGAAAATGTGCCATAAATACACAAAGGTGGATTATTCAGCCATAAAGAACATATTTACATCACTTGAAGGAAAATGGGTAGAACTGGAGATCATCATATTGTTGTGGTTTGAATCTAAAATGTCACCCTTAGGTCATGTGCTTGATCATTTGGCCCCCAGCTGGTGGCACTGTCCTAGAAGGTTATGAAACTTTGGGAGGCAGGACCCTGCTTGCAGAGATGGGCCATTGGGAGCAGTGACCCAAACCCTTGGTTCCAGTAAACTCTCTGCACCTGCTCTGCCATGATGTGAGGTGGTCTGCAACGGGCCCTGCCACATCCCCTAACACCATATACTTGCCCTGCCTCCATGAACAGAAATCCTCTAACTGTGATCCCCCAATAAATCATTGTTCCCATAAGTTTGTTTTGGTCAGTTTCTCTGCCATATCGACATACATATTAAGTGAAAGAAGCTAATTTCACAAAGCCAAGTATCATGTGTTTTCTCTCATGCAGAATCTAGGAAGGAAAGAAAGGACATGAAAGAATAAATGGATCTATTAGAGATGTGGAAGGGGAAAAGGGAGAGAGAGGATGGGGAGGAATAATAGGCAGGGAATGAATATGATCAAAGTATATTATATACCTGCCATAAGGAAACCCATCCGTCTGTATAATTAATATAAGCTAATAATAAAAAAAAGAAATTTAAATTGCCTGCACCCATACCACCTGGCATCCGATCCCGTCAGATCTCGGAAGCTAAGCAGGGTCAGGCCTGGTTAGTACTTGGATGGGTGACTGCCTGGGAACACCAGGTGCCGCAGGCTTGGGAGAAAGACCTGGCAACCCACTCCCAAAAATCAATCCACCATTGAAAACCCTATGAATAGCAGAGAAGCACTGACAATAGTACCTGGCATGGCACAGTGTCACATAGTGTTTCATCTGTTGTACACAGGGTCACTATGAGTTGGACCCAATTCAATGGTACCTGCCAACAACAATATTTTTTAATAAGTTAGAGTAGTTGGTATTAGTAGAGACAAGAAAGGCATAAAAGTGAAGAAGATGCTATTGAGATTTTGTTCTTATAAAGCCACATGAGGAATTATTTCTCAACAGTCTGTTGTCTTCTGCATGGAATCTTTGACACAGGTGCTTAAACTGAAATTGCTGTTCTTAGTTAGTACAGTATTTAATGGAATCTCAATTACCCTGTCTGGTCCTCAGTTTGGTTTCAGGGATGTAGTCAGCTTTGGGCACCCTGTGCATAACAAAAACTAAATCAAAGTCAAGAGTTATCATCATCATCATCATCATCATCATCATCATCATCATCATGAAATATTGGTAAATGTCCTTAGAGAAAGAAGGGGATCGTATTTTCTCTGTAAGAAATCCAAGGAACTGTGGATATCAATTTCTTCAAACACAGCATAGTACCTGTCACAAATAAAGTGGGTGACATGAAAATGTCACCTGCTTGCAGTCTTACTTTCTTGCTCTCCAGTCAACAGGGGGTTTCCCATGGTGGTAACACTTTCATTTAAGACATTCTGGAGCTCTAATTTCCATTTTAAATAATACGTTATTTCTACTTTCGATTAAACAAGTAACTTTAACCATTGCCTGGAATTCTGCTTGACTTTGGTCTGAGAATGGTACATTTCTGAGAAGCAGCTTTGGGGAAAATCCCCTTCATCCACGCACAAGCCCTTCCTCCTTCTCCCCAAGTGCTTTACCACTGCCCCTCCATTGTTTGTTTGTTAGGTGCCATCAAGTCAGATCCGACTCATAGCAACCCTATGTACAACAGAAAGAAACCATATCCAACACTGTGCCATGCACATAATCTTTTTATGTTTGAGCCATGGTTGCAGTCACTACGTTTCTTCTCATTTTGAGTCATGCCGTATCAGTAAAAAGAGGTCCCAGGGGCTTTACTTCATTTCTATCATTAAGAACAACTCTACTTTCAGGAGGTAACTCTTCCCTAGTCCTTTTCTGAATGACTTCCCACATGGGGGGCTCATTTTCTGGCATTTTATTTGACAGTGCTTCTCTGTTACTCATGGGGTTTTCAATGGCTAATTGCTTTGGGAGTGGGTTTCAAGGTCCTTCTCCTTAGTCTGTCTTAATTGGGAAGCTCAGCTGAAACCTGTCCACCATGGGTGGCACTGCTGGTATGTGAAATACCGGTGGCATAGCTTTCAGCATCACAGCAACATGCAAGCCCCCACAGCACGGCAAGCCGACAAATATGTAGAAGGCACCACCGTTAGGATCTCATATATAGTAAATACCCTCTGAGTATTCTGTAAGGTCTGTAGGAGCCCATTCTAACCTCCCAAAAAGTAGCCAAGAAATGTCTGGGACTCTTCAAGTTTAATGAAATTAGACCCTGGCATTAATCTCAGAAGAGTATTGCTATATTAGCTGTTATATTGTTTTACTGCTATATAGTCCAGTGTTTCTCATTACTCACTGCAGTAGGTAAAGGAATGACTTCTCCCTCCCCAGAGATAGCTACATCCTAATCTCTGATACCCATATACACATGACCTTATATGGAAAAAGGTACTTTGTAGGTGTGATTAAATTAAAGATCTTGTGGTGGGGAGATTACCGGGGTTATCCAGGGGGACACAATGTAATTATAAACATCCTTATAGGAGAGAAGATGAGATGGTGGTAGGGGAATTTGAAGATGCTATGCTACTGGTTTTGAAGATGAAGAGAAGGCCTACAAACCAAGAATACGAGTGATTTCTAAGAGCTGGAAAGAGCAAGAAAACATTCTCCCACAGAGCTTGCAGAAGGAACACAGCTATGTTGATACCTTGATTTTAGGACTTCTGAACTACAGAACCATAAGATAATAAATTTGTGTTGTGTTAAGCCACTGAGTTTGGGCCAATTTGTTACAGCAGCAATGAGAAACTAATATATTCTCCCACATAGTTTTTTAATTTAAATTTTTATTTTTAATTGGAAAGTAATAATTGTGTACAGTTAAGGGATAAAATGTGATGCTTTCCTATATGTACACTTTGTAGAATGATTATATCAACTAATTAACATTTCTATTACCTCACATAATTATCATTTTTGTAGTGAGAACATTTAAAGTCTACTCCTTTAGCAATTCTCACGTATATAATACTTTATTATCCACTGTGGTCAGTATGTTGTTTAAGAGTTCTTACAAATGTATTCCTCCTGTCTAACTGAAACTTTGTAGTCTTTGGTGAGCATCTCTCCATTGCCCCCATTTACCAGTCTCCAGTAGATACCATTCCACTCTCTGCTTTTATGAGTTTGACTTTTCTAGATTCCACATATAAGTGAGATCATGGGGTAATTGTCTTTCTGTGCCTGGTTTATTCCACTTAGCATAACTTCTTTTGAAAAATACTACAAAGTGGCTAAATACATTTGAAGCCTCTGGCCTTATTTTGGTAAAACAGTGTACATTGGTTCATTAAAGTTTCTCAGAAGTCCTATGGAAAAGAAAGCTACTTAACTCAGTGGTGACCATGGAAAAATTTCTAACTGCAAAACATCAATTATCCTGCAGAACAATGTTCCTTTCTTAGAACACTGGTTTGAGGTAATGTAGCAGGTTGAGAAAACTACTCCATGTTATAATAGACCAATAATTTTGAATAACTTATATATGTATGATATGAATTCTGATTCTCTTATTTCCCTTACTTTTTTTTTCTTTCAGTACTGGGATCTCTTCCTCCCTTGATACCAGTATGTTATAAGGGACCTGTGTAGTTTAAATATACATATGAATGACTTCAGTATACTTTAGTTCTACTTTTTGATTTCACCCAAAGAAGCACCAAGAGGTCTCAGGTCTTCCTATGTATTTTAAAAGCCTAAAGTTTATTAAATGAAATATAATAGCCAGGGACCATGCTACATGCCTGTAATCCCAGAGACATGGGAGTCAGAGGAAGGATAGCAAGTTCAAGGCCATAGGTAGTCTGTGCAACTTAGTGAGACCCTGTATCAAAATTAAAAGTAAAAATGGAGTGGAGGTTCACCTCCATGATAGAGCACTTGCCTAGCATGTGTGAGGCCCTGGGTTTAAACTCCTAGCACTGCCAATAAAATACAATAAATTGCAGGGATGTAATGAGAATATTGGCTACTTTGCTGTTTTTGTTAGGTGCTGTCAAATTAGTGTCCAACTCATAATGACCCTACATACAACAGGAGAAACACTATTGTCAGTGCTTCTCTGCTGTTCATAGGGTTTTCAATGGTGGATTGATTTTTTGGAGTGGGTTGCCAGGTCCTTCTCCCACGCCTACAGCACCTGGTGTTCCCAGGCAGTCTCCCATCCAAGTACTAACCAGGCCTGACCCTTTTTATCTTCTGAGATCTGATGGGATCAGACACCACAGGGCTACGGCTGCAGGGTGGGATCACCCTAGTCCATCCTAATATATTAAAATAACTTTGGGCCTCATATAGAAATTCAGCCATAAATTTGGGATCTCAATCACAATCTCAAATAAAAGCCTAGTACTCCTTGTGCAAATCTCCCCCAGACCCTCCTGCCAAGGGAAGTCTTCCCATGTCACTGTGGACATGTTATTGTTGTTGTTAGGTGCCCTCAAGTTGGTATCCAACTCATAGCAACCCCCATAGGGTTTTCGATGGCTGACTGTTTCGGGATTGCCTTGGGAGTGGATTGCCAGGCCCTTCTCCCATGTTTGCGTGCTGGGAATTGAACTTGGGACCTCAGAGACTGCAACACAGCACTGTACCAACTGAGCTAAATCCCAGCCCCACTGTGGACATAGTGCTTTGCATTTATGTAATTAAAGGGCCATTCTGGTGAATTACCCAGAACAAAGGAAAGCAGCTTCAAAGGGAAACAATGTCTTCACTAAAAATTGCTAGCAACTTCCAGGTTGCTTCACTGCTTAGGAAATAAGTAGAGTAAATTTGTTATCCATAGATTGCTGTTGTTGTTTGTCGTTGTTAGATGCTGTCGAGTCAGTATCTGACTCATAGCGACCGTCATAGGGTTCTCAATGGCTGACTATTTCAGGATTGCCTTGGGAGTGGATTGCCAGGCCCTTCTCCCATTTTTGCGGTATTTGGAATCAAACTCAGGGCCTTAAAGACTGCAGCACAGCATCCTATCAACTGAGCTAAATCCCAGCCCTTATCCACAGATTAGATAATAAAAAGACACTTGCACCTAGAGAGGAAGGAAATAGGATAGAGGAGTTAAAGTTGTCAGAGGGAAAAATAAGACTGGAAGTAACAAATATGAACAACCTTGCTTACTGTTAATTGAATACAGTCAAGAGTGATTGCGCAGAGATGGAGCTGAGGCCAATAGAACCAAATAGCTGTGTATTAAGGATCACTGCCTGGGAACCCAGATACCCTGTTGTGAGAGGTCCTTGAAGCTTTCTGCTTATTTATTATCAACTTAGTAAAATGAGCTCATGCACATTAGACTTATTTATTAAGGTTCTGCAAAGTACCCGTTCCCAAAGTATGGTCCCTAGATCAGCAGCAGCATCACCAGGAAATTTGTTAGAAATGCAGCTTTTCAGGCACCACCCCAGAGTTGCTGACTCAGAGACTGCCACTGGGTTTTAATTACCTCCAAGTGATTCTGATTGCATGCTTACGTGTGAAGACTACTGGTCTACATCTATTTTAGTCATCAAGATGTACTGTTGCTAGGGTGTGATTTGAGTTGCCCAATAAGACAACAGAACACCCAGGTAAACTTGAATTTCAGATGAACAACAATTTTTTAGCGTAAGTATGTCCAAAAGATTGCAAAGGATATACCCACATTAGAAAGCATTTTCATATATCTGAAATTCAAATTTAACTGGACATTCTGCATTTTTATTTGCTAACTCTAATAGTCCTGAGCTAGAGAGGTGGGTACAGTCTCCAGAGAGGGTGGTGATGGCACAAGTCTAGCTTGCAGTATCCTCCAGTTCAGTTGGGCATGCAAAGCTTTGCCATAAAACAAATACAGAAATATATGAATGTGAGACTTGAAAATAAAAAAGGGACTATCTTCAGGGGGAAGGCAAAACCAGAAGGACAAAGGAGAAACAAAGGGAGGTAAAGAGTGGATGAATAAGAACAAAGCACACAATACAATTGCATGAAAAAGGCTTAGACCCATTATATTATACATTAATTAAAATTTAGAAAAAAGAAAGAAAAGAAGCTGGACGTGATGATGCCTGTGATCTCAGGCTGAGGCAGAAGAATTGAAGTGAATTTGAGGCCAGCCTGGTGAGCACAGCAAGTTCCATGTCAGCCAGGACTACACAACAAGACCCTGTCTCAAGAAACCAAAAATAAGTAAATAAAGAATAACAAGATAATTCCAAAAAGTGTGTGATCAAGAGAGTAAAATATAGATCACAGCTCTAAGAGCATCTTGAACTGTAAGCAATTCTAAGCAAGGCCAGAGCACCCAGACGTAGAAAAAGCCCAAAAAGACTTTAGGAATTGGATTTGAGGGTACAATTCAGACTCAACGGGTCCCAACAACTGTTGTTTCTGGCACTGATGTCACGGAGTAGAGGTAGGGAGCAAGGGTAGTCAAATCCAGAGAAGGAAGTGGGTCTGGAGCATTGGTCCACGAATCAGGCAGCAAAACCTGGGCCCTTGTATTTGGCATATGAAAGAATTTGTACCCAACACAGAAGCCATAGTAGAGACAATGTTGTTGTTAGATGCCATACAGTCGGTATCTGACTTATAGTGACCCTATTTGTATAATAGGTGAAACACTATTGTCAGTGCTTCTCTGATGATCATAGGGTTTTCAATAGTGGATTGATTTTTGGGAGTGGGTTGCCAGGTCCTTCTCCCACGCCTACAGCACCTAGTGTTCCCAGGCAGTCTCCCATTGAAGTACTAACCAGGACCTACCCTGCTTAGCTTCCCAGATCTGATGGGATCAGATGCCACAGGGCTATGGCTGCAGCCAGTACAGACTATACAAAAGGTTTATTAAAGATGGTATACCTATACAGAGAAAACTGAGATAATCAGAGAAGCTTAGATACACCTGGAAAGGAAATTGGAAAAAAAAACTTGGTTTCCAGGGTGACTCAATAGGAAGAGGTTTCTATTCCCCAAAAGAAGGTAAAGAAGCCTGAGAACAGGAGAGGTAAGCAACCCTTTAGAAGGAAAGGTGCCTTGGACAGAATGAGAACATGGTGAGCATGAGAGAAAGGAGAAGCATGCATGTGGCTACTAGAGAGAAGAGCAGAGAGGAAGAAGGGAGGAGTGGAAAGAGAGAGATTGTGGAAGAAGAGAGGAAGACGAGAGAGTGGGCACATGTTCCCTCTAGTTTTGTTCAAAGTAGGTCATGCCCAGTGTGACATCAGCCCTGGGCACCCAGCTCTGGGTTCCTATTGTGACATGAACCCAGTGTCTTTGTTTTGTAAATGACTCAAGTACTTGAGTAGGGTGTGCGATCCATTTGAAAATGTCCTTCCAATGTCCTCAGAGATGCCCATGGCTTCATTCATCATAGCTGAATGAAAGGAGCCTTTTTTTTTCAGTACTGGGGGTTGAACCCAGGACCTCGCCCTTGCTGCACCCCCCCCCGCCCACTTTTTTACTTTTTGAGACAGGGTCTCGCTAAATTACACAGACTGCCTCTTGTCTGGGATGCTCCTACCTCTGCCTCCCGAGTCACTGGGATTACAGGGGTGCGCCACCGCGCCCAGCTGCAGGAGCCATTTTCAATCCCTCTTTCCTCCATATTGCCTGCTAATGGCTAAGCTAGCTACTGAACAAGAGTACTTGTATTTTTTTTTCTCTGTGACCAAACTCCTGCCTTGTACACATAAGGTACCTTTGTGCACAGTGTCTGGGTGTACAGCTTCGAGCAAGCATCCCTGCTCAACTCCTTAGCTAAGCACAAGCTGCGAAGCCCTTTGCGGAAGCTCTGAGCCTACTGCCCTTCAGATAGGCCTTCTTGCGGCCAGCTACTTGGGCCCATTCCAATTGCTTACACTCTGCTTTCTTTCAGGGTCCCTTCCATGGGAGGGGGGAGGGCCTGCCTCCCACCACCCAAGACTTGGTTTTCTAAAGCCATGTTTGTCAAAAGCAACCGTGTGCAAATTCCTTTGTTCATAATGGTGGCATTCAAGTTGAATTGTGCATGAAATTGTCGTGCTAAAGAAGCTGCTTTTTTCTATATCAAAGGGGGCAAGAGAAATTGAAGGATCTGATTAGTTAATAAGAATTCTGAGTAGTGAAATTCCAAATTAACATGAGACAATTTCTTGTTCAGAGCACGTGCAGCTCCAGAGCAAAAGAATTCTTTTTTTCCCCCCCCCTTTATTTTTCGTTAAAGCATTTAGTTCTAAAATAGTATAATCACAATAAGACATTCCAATGTGTGAATTATAGTATATTAAGTCATGACTAATTGCATTGATTTGCATTCAGGGTTTTTTTAAGCATCTGTGTGGTAATTATCCTAATCCAATTTGTTATGCAGAATACAATCACTGTTATGTATGTTAGTGGTTAGGGCCCCAACATAATTTCCTGCAATAAAAGAGAATGAAATACAAAGGTAGCTCAGGTGGAAAGACAAGCACATCTTTTATAGACATCAGGCGCCTTTTCTTGATCTCCAAAATTAGCTGGGGTGGGGGAAGCAGATATCAAGCAAATTTAATTAGCATTTTAAAGGAGCCCCAAGAAATAAGAAAAGGAACAGATCCAGCAGGAACACTGTGAGAGCTAGGAGAGCAAGCTGTATTAAACCCCTTGGAAGATTTTCCTTTTCTAACAGGCTGTGACTTTCACAAGCTGCCAGAAATAATGTCCTGACCTCACCTGATAATGAGCCAATGAGACTGTGTTCTGCTGACATACAGTTATTTCAGTAAGGGTTGCATCTTTCCTGGAGGCAGGATTTTGCTTTAAATCTTTCATTTTTCTCTCTTTTTAGGAAAAAGATAGATTTCTGACTAATATCTCTTAAAAAGTCCTGTGAATCTGGGTCATAGCCAAAGTGTCTGTGCTGGCTTTAGATATAGGCTAAGAAAACAGCATTCTCTGTCTCCCTCCTCCTACCTCTAGACAGAGGACACACAAATAAACGACACATGAAACTTTGCTGTCCCTTCTCAGATGTCTGAATTTCGTGCTCCAGGACATGTAGTCTTTTAACTTCTAGATTTATCCCTTTTTAAAAAATGTCAACCTTCCTTATCAACAATACAAATTTTAACCAGCCTCTTTAATGAGAGCAGGTTTTATTTGAGAAAAAAGTAGAGAGAAAGGGAGAGCACAAGATGTCTGGAGGGCAACTGAGGTCCTGAAGGGGTAGAAAAGATCTGAAAAGCGAAAGTGGCAGTTTTTACAAATAATATTCACTTCATTTACCATTTTGATGAGTACACAGTCCGGGCACCCTTCAACTGTGGCAGGAACTTATATCTGGGGAAAGGGAGCAAGGTAGCCTCCAGCCTCTCCTACTTCTCTTACCCCAACTGTCCCCTCCAAACAGCCAGTTCCATATTGCCCTTTTGGCCAATCAATAGTGTAAACCTGTGGCTCCAAACCTTGCTGATGATGAGAATCACCAGAAAAGGTTGTTTTGTTGTTGTTGTTGTTTTGTTTTGTGGTACAGGGGCGCTGAACCTGGGGCTTCACACATGATGTTTGCAAGGAATCAACCACTGAGCCATACCCTTAGCTCACTTTTTACTTTGTATTTTGAGACAGAGTCTTGCTAAGTTACACAGGCTGCTTTTGGCCTTGAACTTGTGATCCTCCTGCCTCTACCTACCAAGTTGCTGGGATTAAAGGTATGTGCCAAGGCAACTGGCAGGAAAGCTTATTAAACATAGAGTTACCTCATCCTCTCTTCATTACTAAGGATCTGGTAAGGCCCAGACATAAGTATGTTTTAATTGCTTCTCCTGGGATTCTAGTCAGCAGCTCCATTTGGCAAACACTGGTGTCAGCTTCAGTTTTTCATCATGTGTGCCTGCCTATGAATGGAGTGGGCAAATGTAGGTTACAACAGTATGGTAAATACCAGGCATAAGGAGCAAAACCATGCCCAGCAGAGTAGGCCTGACAAAGACTCCTTCCTTGACCAAACTAAGCCCTCTTTTCAACCTGGTCTCATCCATAGCCCCTGTCCTTGGCCTAATTTTAGCAAGGAATTCTGTTAAGTTACTCATCAAATTCCTCATTCTCCACCACAGATGTCTATGTCCTAGGTCAGCCCAAAACCCTGGGTTCTAACTCTAGCACAAAGGGCAGGGAGAGGGAGAGAGAGGAAGGAAGGAAGGAAGGAAGGAAGGAAGGAAGGAAGGAAGGAAGGAAGGAAGGGGAAGGGAAGGGAAGGGAAGGGAAGGGAAGGCAGGCAGGCAGGCAGGCGGGCAGGTAGGCTCATGCCTATAAATCCAGTGACTTGGGAGGTGGAGGCAGGAAGATTGCAGGCTTGAGGCCAGAGGCAGCCTGCATAACTTAGCAAGACCCTGTCACAAGATAGAAGTAAAAAATGGGCTTGGAGTATAGTCCAGTGGTAGCACACTTGCAAAGTATGTGTGAAGCCCTGGGTTCAATCCCCAAGTAAAGAAAGAAAGAAAGGCAATGAATTAGTCCTAGTCCTGCCTTAGTAGGAATCCTATTAAGTCAGTTTAGCTTCAATACCTCAGCCCTTGATGTCTAACCAAATTCCTCTTAGTAATTTGCCATCTGCTGACCGCCTTACTCTGTTCATTGGCTATAATTCCTCACTTATCCTCATTGGATTGAAAGTTGACCTTAGTCTCTGTTCTCTATTGCAATAATCTTGAATAAAGTCTTTCTTACCTACTTCCTTCCTAACAAGTATTTGAATATTCTTTTTCTGTGACAGGCCCCTGTGAAAAATTACCTCTGCCAGACACCAGGGTTTCCTCTAGCCAACTTCTTTATAGTTAGTCAAGGCTTGCTCCAGCACACTTAACAGGACACCTGTGGCTCCACCAGGTGCTTAACATATAAGCAGGAGATTGTCTTAAGTACTGGCTCTCTTTGTTGGGAATCTGTTACCAGCTTCTCAGGGTAAAGTTCTAAAATTCCTACCATTCTAACAAGCATTTATTCTGGGTCTTTCTCTGTAGTAGGAACAGGGGAGTAACTAATCCCCTTTGCCCTCAACATTCACAGAGAAGCAGACAAGCAAACAGATCATGACAACACATCTGGGGCTATGACCAGCTTGTTGTAACCATTTGTAGAAGGTGAAGAACCAGCTATCAGGATGTCAACTAACTGGGAAAATAAGTATTTCATTGGATCACATTTCTGCAGTCATTCCTTCACTTTATTTACCTCTGTGAAGCTCCTTCAACTTCCTACTTACCATTCTGCAACAGTATCCCAGAGTACATCTTGTTTCCAAGGTTTCCCTTCTAACCCCCAGCACACAGACCTTTCCCTGACTGACCTCAGCCTACAAGATAAGGCCCAAACTTAACCTGCCATTTCAGGTACTTCATCATCCCAAAAAGATGACTCCATTGTGGTGGTGGTCATCATCAATCAACAAGGCATGTTAGACATCTATGTCATGAAGTTAGAAGGCAAGAGAGTGTAAAACATTCCCTTGATTTCTTTGTCTACACTGTCTACATGGACCTTGGTCAGGGGAAAAAGAATGCTGAAGGGGCTTCCTGGCTTAGAAGCAGGGAGCCTAAAGAACAAAAGTGAGGCAAATAAGAACTGAGAGAAGCTACTAGTGTTATAGGAAGTAAGGCCCATCAGAGAGAAAGAATTACTCGAACCCCAATATTTATCAGAGGAAGGGGCTTTATTGCTGGCAGAGCAACAGTGGGGGGTCAGGTCCCAAAAAATGGCAGCGCTCCCCAATTCACTTGTCCCTGTTTTATTTATAGAATTTACAGACTATCAAAGAAGTCAGTGTGTGTTTTTTCTTTTCTTTTCTTTCTTTTTTTTTTTTTTTGACTAGTTACTTTAAACAGTCTGCAGATGTTACAGAGCAATCCAAGCGAAAGCAAAAGGTCCTTGACTACAATATCTTTAAAGAAACAACTTTTAGACAATGGTCAGGGCTGTGTTAGTGCAGCGGGATTTACTGGAGCACCTCTGAATTTAGATAGGGACTTTTGGCATTCCTTAGATAAGGGAGTGCAGTCCTGTTCTTTGATCAGGAGGGTGAGGAATATAAACTCCCAAGCCGGGCCTGGTGTGGTTTTATTAGACTTCCTTCCTCACTAGTACTGTCAACAATTCTAACTGACTTAATTCCAGGAAAGAGCTCATTGAGCCAGCTGTGATGCTTCCCATCTAAATAAGCAAATATCTCTACCTCCTCCCAAAGGCCCAACAATTGAGACACAAAGATGCACTAGTAGAAGCTTCTAGAAGCAGAAGGGTAGCCAGATATTTGGGGTTCTACTTAGGTGCCATTCAAATACTTCCTTGCAAAGAAACTTTGAGGCCTCTCTCATCCTCCATCTCCTCACTACTAAAGTGCAGATGGTGCTGCTGTCTGTCCTACCTTGTAGAACATGGGTGAGAATGAAGTGAGATCAAGGATTTGACAATGCTCTAAAAACTGCAGCTGGCCATTAAGGCACAAGAGCTTATTGTTACTATTCTGATGGGCCCTGCAAGGCATATTGAAAAGGGTTTATGACAGCACATATGAGGGTAACATGTTACTTCCAGGAATAGGAACAAAAAGAGAGGAATAGCACTGATATACATCAGCTGTCCACATTACCTCTCACCCTGGGCCTAGGTTCTTGGTGGGATAAATAGCTTCTGCCATCACCCTCCTATCCTCTGTCAATATGGCAGCAAAGCACCTGCCAGATCAACCACAGATGCCAAGACCTGAATGCAAGTAACTGCTCAGTTTCCTCCCCTTTCCTTTTAGAAAGTTTATTATTATCATTCATGATAACCTGGTCCTGGTGTGGCTAGTGAAATCTCTATCTAGGGGAGACATTGTACTAACAGAGAGTCTTTGCAAACCTTACTTCCTGAATTTGAAATTGCAGACAGGTGCACAAGCTAAAGAGAAAACTAACTGAAGTAGGTCTGGCACATGTGCAACTTCTCAGCAAATTACTCCCCGTTCATCCAAATATCCCCACACCGCCTTTGTCTCTGGGCCCTAGGGAAAGAATGGGCAATACTCTTGCTCCCCGATATGATATGGTAGCTAACAAGTAAACAGCATGCCTTCCCGCTGAAAGATAGGAGGCACCATGGACTAACTGGAAGGCCCGAGGGAGTTTTAAGGATAGAGGAGTATCAAGCTATGTCGATTTTCCCCCATATACCATCCTGTAGATAGCCACCTTCTGGTAAGAAAGACCCTGTTTTATTATGCCTCTGAAAACCCACAAAATCCTCTTTTCATAATCATTGCCAATCACATGTCTGCTTGTGCCACCCCTGGAGAATTTTGTGGTATTGCTCATGAATCCGTGTTACAAAGTTACAAAGGAAAACTGCAGACTGCTTTTCTCAGGCACTTTAGAATATCTCTCTCTCTCTCTCTCCTCTCTCTGTCTTTTTCAACAATACATAAAATTGCTCTGATAAAGGCCAAAGTATAGAGAAAGAAATAAGAGGCCCTGGCATCTATCCTTTCCTGGCCATGATTTGGGGCTTCCAGAAGGGACCGGAAGATGTCACACAAAATCCTGAGCACAGGCTGTAGCTCTTCAAACATTAAAGTTTCACTATAGGTCTGAAGGGCAGGCTGGGATTTAGCTCAGTTGGTAGAGCGCTGTGCTGCAGTCTCTGAGGTCCCAAGTTCAATTCCCAGCACCGCAAAAATGGGAGGAGGACCTGGCAATCCACTCCCAAGGCAATCCCGAAACAGTCAGCCATTGAAAACCCTGTGAGGGTCGCTATGAGTTGGATACTGACTCGATGGCACCTAACAACAACAACAATAGGTCTGAAACAATCAGCCATTGAAAATCCTATGAATAGCAGAGAAACACTGACATAGTGCCAGGGATGGCATAGTGTCACAAAGTATTTAAAGGGCTGGGATTTAGCTCAGTTGGTAGAAAGCCACTCTGCAGTCTCTGAGGTGCCAGGTTCAATTCCCAGCACCATAAAAATGGGAGAAGAATGTGGCAATCCACTCCTGAGGCAATCCCAAAACAGTCAGCCATTGAAAACCCTATGAGAGTCGCTATAGTTGGACATGACTCCATGACACCTAATAACAACAATAGATCTGAGGTCAGAGTGCTGATGGTATAGTGGTTAAAACATGAAGTTTAGGTTGGACTTTAAAGTCTGGTTTTAACAGGTCCAAAAAACTATCCTGCCCATCAATCAAGCTACAAAAGGAACAGAAAATTGAGAGAAAGACAAGTGGAGACCAATCCAAGGACATAGCAAGATGTACTCAGATTGTCTTCTGAAAGGGCCATAATATTTAAGTGCCTTTTAACTTTTTCAAAGCACAGAATCTGGCCTACAACTATGCAATAGAACTCTCTGTGATTATGGAAGTATTCTGTGTAGGCACCATACCATAACACTAGCTGCTGGCCACATGTGGCTGTTAAACACTTGAAATGTGGCTGATATAACTGAGAAACTAAAGTTTTAATTTCATTTCAATTGATTTAAATTTAAATAGCCACCTGTGGCTAGTGGCTACTTATGAACCAGCACAGGTCTTGAGTTACTACATTCTCTGCATTTAAATTCCATCTCTGCCTTTTGCTAGTTAGGAGACTTTAACATAGGTTAACCTCTCTGGGCTTCAGTTTATCTCTCTGTGAAATAGAAATAATAAGCATTCTCAAAGGACTGTTGTAGCAATTGTGTGAGTGGTTGTGTGTAGATAGTGATTAGAGATGTGTCTGATGCATAAGTGTTATATATCTATACATAAAATTCTTTTCCAATTATAGACATTCAGTAAGGCAACATTCACTAGGCAATGTGAGGCCTCTGCAGAGGAAGAGAAACCTCTCACTGCTACAGAGACAGCAGGTGGAAGAGGAAATCATACAGTCTTCTTAAGTCAAACTTCAGAAGAGATGCTGTTCAAATCATTATCCTTCTCATGGAAAGCTGAGAGAATGTGTGTGCATGTGGGAGGCTGCAAAAGGAGATGCTCAACACAAGTCTCTGTCTGCTTCTAGCTCTTCACCACAGACACACAAGGATACTTTTCATCTTTCCAAGCTCATCTGGCTACAGGGAAGAGAGCTTAATTCTTTCAGATAAATGGCACCATCCTCAGCAGTGAGAGACAGTAAAGTGTCCTGATATGAGCTTGGGGTCAATAGCCATGGAGATTTCAACATGAGTCCTGCCTAACCACTAACTGAAAAGGTGAGGTTAGGCAAGGGATTTCTCTTCTTGGAGCTCAGTTTCTTCCTCTGTACAATGAAGATATATTAATTTACATCTTCCAAGATTGCAGTGACGATTGAAGGAAATAATGTAAGCAGAGGACTCAGCACAGTGCCTGGTAGCTGCTGTTTTTAGCATCCATACCTATATGTTGGCAGGAGAAACAATCCTAGCTATATGGGTAAATGGATTTATTACATAATCCATCATCAATATCTCTCTAAGATCAGGTGAAGACTAGGAAGTCTACTTCCTAATGCCCAGAGAAGCATAAACGAATTGTAAAACCAGAGCTAGTCCCACTGCCTCCTAGCCTCAGACCAGGCAGTCCCACAGGCTTGTCAAACGGCCTACTGGCTGCTAGTTTTTGCTGGAGTTGTATAGTATTTTTTCATCAATCACTCTCAATGTAGGAAACAGAAGTGTAAGGTACTCCATTAAAAGCACTCATACATAACTGGATACATTTACATATTAAGAAGGCAACTGAGACTCTAATCTTTCTATTTTATGTACAGCTATAATCACTACTCAGCATCAGAATGCTTGATAAATACTCAGGGTACAACAGAGAACTCTCAAATCTTTGCTAAGGTAACAATTTGAAAGTGCCCCCAATGATTGGCAAAGATGCAGAGCCACTAGAATTTTTACACATTGCTGGTGAGAATTCATAATAGCACAGCCATGTGGGAAAAAGTTTATCAGTACAGAGGAGAAAAAGCATCTTTTTCTTTATCAATCCTAGTTTCATCGCTATGACTCTTGTAACAAAAGATGTATTAATAAGAGAAAAACATACAAGCTTATTTAATATAAGCTTTATAAGAAAAGAAAGCCTTCATCGGAAAACAATACCCAAAGTAACAATTAAGTCTGAGTATATTTTAGACTTAAGTTTGGTGAAGAGCAGGCGGCCATCGAGAAATATGATAGGAGAAAAAACAGGGTCTCATAGTAATAAACTGGGGGAACCTAGCAAAGGCTATTTGATCAGATTCCTTTCTGTATCCCTTTGTCTTCTGAGATAAGGACATTCATATCCTCCAGCTACAAGGAGGGTCTTATTATCTGCTTCAGAGGAAGGTCAGAAAATCTCAGGCTTCAAGGAAGAGGGCAGAAGGAAGATCAGAGTGACCTTCCTGCTTCTACTGTTTTCTCAAATGCAGGTAGTATGTCCTGAACCCCATAAGCTTTTTTAAAAATAAAGTTGTTGATATTGTTGTTGTTGCTGCTATTGTTGTTGTTGTTGTTAGTTACCATCAAGGCGGGTCCAACTCATAGCAACCCTATGTAAAACAGCAAGAAACACTCCCCAACACTGTGCCATGCCCAGCACTATGTCAGTGCCTTTCTGCTATTCATAGGGTTACTCGTTGGTGATTGTTTCAGGAGTGAGCTTCTGGGTCCTTCTCCCAAACCTACAGCATTCAGTATTCTCAGGCTGTCTCCTATCCAAGCTCTAACCAAGCCTGACCCAGCTTAGCTTCCAAGATCAGATGGCAGTGGAAGCCTGAGTGGTTTGGCTGTAGAAAAATAAAGTTAGACATACATTTACCATTGTTGTTAGGTATTGCTGAGTCAGATCTGACTCATAATAACCCTATGTACAACAGAACAAAACACTACCCAAATGTGCTGTGCATGTGATCTTTTTATAGTTGAGCGCATTGGTACAGGCACCATGTTTCTTCTCATTTTGAGTTGTGCCACATGAGCAAAATGAGACCCCAGGAGCTTTATTCCACTCCCATTCATTAAAGTCAACTCTATTTTGAGGAGGCAACTCTTCACCAGTTGTTTCTTGAATGCCTTCCAGCCTTGGGGATCATTTTCTGGTACTATATTTGACAGTGCTTCTTTGCTATTCCTATAATACAGTAATCCAACACCTAGATATTTACTCAAAAGAAATGAAAATATAAATATACACAAAAAATATGTACATAAATATTATACCACCTTTATTAATTATCACTTAAAGGTAGTTACAACCCAAACATCCATCTACTGGTAAATTGATAAACAAATTATGGTATGTCTATATAATAGAACATGACTTGGCAATAAAAGAGGAATGATGAACAACAAGGATGAATCTCAAAAACATTATGTTAAATGAAAGAAGTCAGATCCATTCCACTTATATGACATTCTGGAAAAGGTAAAACTATGGGAGTAGAAAATAAATCAGTCGGAGTGGGTATGTAGCTCAGTGGTAGAGCACTTGCTTAGAAAATAGATCAGTGTTCGCCAAATATTGGGTATTAACACAGGGAATTGAACACAAGGGCTCCTGACTGTGTTGGTGAAGACATAACAGTATATGTCTGTCAAACTCATTGAACTTCACTTTAAGAAGTAGAATTTTATCATATGAAACTTATGCCTCAATAAACCCCACTTTGAAAAAAATCATGTTCATGAGCCTAGGTAGATAGTAGATCTACCAGGCTTGACTTTCTTAGCTTGGCTTCCATATCTTTATGGTTTACATAGTTGTAAGGTGTGTCTCACATTCATGAAGGACCTCTACCCTTGTCCTACTTATCAGAATGCCAACCTCTACTGGGTAGCAATTGAACAAAGGGCATTGTATTAGTAAGTGTTCTCTAGGAGAACAGAACAATAGTAAAGCATATATATTTGTTGTTGTACTAGTTGTTACGTGCTGTAGAGTTGGGTCCTACTCATGGCAACCGTCATAGGGTTTTCAATGGCTGATTGTTTCAGGATTTCTTCAGGAGTGGATTACCACATCTTTCTCCCATTTTTTCGGTGCTGAGGATGGAACCCAGGTCCTCAGAGAGTGCAGAGCAGCACTCTCAAAACCAAGATAAGCCCCAACCCAAATGTGTGTGTGTGTGTGTGTGTGTGTGTGTGTGTGTGTATTTATTAGATTAGCTTACATGATAGATAGAGCAGGGTAGTTCCTCAGTTGCACCTGTAAAGAGACTGGAAATCCAGAGTCCAAGAGTTGGAAACCCAAAGAGTCTCCAATACTGAGATCTGAAAGTACCCTGGAAAGTCTGATGTTGAATCCATGTGGAAGCTAAGGAAACTGTTGTTGGTTGTCCACAGACAGTGGCAATAGGTAAGAGAATGAGAAAGAGAGACAGAAAGACAGAGAGAGAAAAAGAGAGAGAGGTTGAGATGTTGTGCTCTCGAAAAGGTTATACACCTTTCCCACACATGAGCTGGCTTCTTTTCTCCTCCTCCTCACTTCCTGTTATGGAGCCTCTCCCACTGGATCTCACCAGATCACCTTCAGGGTGGTTCTCTTCCTCAGTTAGGCCTGGCCTTGTCAGTCCTCTCTGGAAATACCCTCATGTACAAGTGCAGAGAAATGTTTCACTAATCTGAGGAATCTCTTAAATCTATTCAAGTTGACAGTGAAGGCAAACCATCACAGGAATATAGGGGAGAATATCTCCTTAAAGGGTTGAAGCGTAAAGGTGTCACATTGAAGATAGATGTGCACCTGACTCGTGTTATGGTGTTTTCAGTTACATCATATGCCTATGAAAGCTAGACAATGAAAAATAGAGAAAAGAGAATTGATGCTTTTGAATTATGATGCTGAAGAGGAATATTGACTATACCATAGATGGTCGAAAGAACCAACAGATCTATCCTAGAAGTGCAGCCAGAGTGTTCCTTGGAAGCGAGGATCGCTACACTATGTCTTACATATTTTGGACATGTTGTCAGGAGGGACCAAACCCTGGAGAAGGATATGGTGTTTCAGAGAGTGGCAGGTCAAGGAAAAACAGGAAGACCCTCAACTAGATGGGTTGACACTGTGAGTGCAACAATGGGCTTAAACATAAAAAAGATCCTGTGCCTGGCACAGAATCGGGGAGTGTTTCATTCTGTTGTACATAGGGTTGCTATGATACAGACCCAGCTTGATGGCACCTAACAACAACAACAAAAACAACAACATTATATGTTGTTGTTATATGTGGGTGTTCCTTCCCCCACACCTACCCCACATTCTTGCCATCATCTGTTGTTTAGGGGGGGATTTGTTGTTGTGCATTTTGTTTTGTTTACTTTTTTGTTTGTTATTTTGAGACAGGGTCTTGCTATGTACTCCAATTTCACTGGAAATAACTATGTAGCCCAGAATAGCAGAGATCTTGGGATCATCCTGCCTCAGCCTCCTAAGTGCTGGGATTACAGGCATGGATCATCATGCCTGGCTCTATTTTTGTTTTCTTGATAACAGCCTTTCTGACTAGGGTGAGACGCAATCTAGATGAAGTTTGGATTTGCATTTCCATGGTGACTAATATATTAAAATATTAATATATTATTGGCCATTTGTGCTGCTGCTTTTGAAAAGTGTTCCATTCATTTGGGCATTTATTGAGTGAATAATTTGTTTTTAGTATTTAACTTTTTGAATTCTTTATATTCTTCAGGATACAAATACCCTATCAGATAAACAGCTGGCAAAGATTTTTCTCTCATTCTGTAGGCTGCATCTTGACTTTGTTAACTATTTCCTTTACTGTGAAGAAACTTTGAAGTTTGATGTAATCCCATTTGTCAATTCTTGCTATTGTATCCTGAGCTATTACAGTCCTATTCAGAAAGTCATTGCTTATGCCTAGATGGTGCGATGTTTCTCCTATTTTTTTCCTCCAGTTGTTTTGAAGTGAGTATCAGGTCTTCAACTGAAGTCTTTAACCTATTTTTAGTTAATTTTTCTACAGGGTGAGAAGTAGGGATCTAGTTTCAGACTTGTACCTGTGGATATCCAGTTTTCCTAACACAATTTGTTAAAGAGGCTTTTTCTTTGACACGTTTTATTGGCATCTTTGTCAAGAATAAGATGGCTGTGACTGCATGATTCCATGGGTCTACATGTATGTTTTTGTACAAGTAGCTATGATGTTTTTGTTACTATGACTCTGTAATATAATTTGAAATCAGGTATTGTGATACCTCCAGCATTACTCTTTTGTTCAGGATTGCTTTGGCTATTTGGAGTCTTTTGTTTTTCATATTTTTTTAGGATTCCTTTTTTGCATTAATTTTATTTATTAATGTTAGTGTGGTTCAGAGTAATAAGTCATTTACTATATCCATTATGTAACAAAACACTCTTGCTTACACATTCATCATCTTACATATTTTATATAACAGAACAAACTAAAGAAGAAAAAAAGAAAAAGTGGGGATTTTGATTACTATGTGATGATAGGGCTGGGATTTAGCTCAGTGGGTAGTGCGCTGCGCTACAGTCTCTGAGGCCCCGAGTTCAATTCCCAGCACCGCAAAAATGGGAGAAGGGCCTGGCAATCCACTCCCAAGGCAATCCCGAAGCACTCAGCCATTGAAAACCCTATGAGGGCCGCTATGAGTTGAATACCGACTCGACGGCACCTAACAACAACAACAATGTGATGAAAATTGTATGCAATCATGGGTTATAATGCTCATTGGTTTTTCCCTTTCCCCTATCTTTTTTCATGCATTCATACAGTTGGAGCTTATATTTCAAGATTTTCCTCTTCCTCTTTACTCCTCTACATTATTTCCTCGCCCCTCCCCACTTCCCCAATCTCTGCTCCCAACCATTGATCCCCTCCCCTTTCTTTCTGATTTGCTTGTATTATACATTCTTAAATGGGTATTACTGCATATGTATATGCAATATATATGCAATTGTATACACACACACACACACACACACACACACACACACACACACACGGAGAAGGACCCAGCAACCCACTCCCAAAAATCAATGCACCATTGAAAATCCTATGAATAGGAGAAGAAGCATTGACAATAGTGTTTGGCCAGTTGTACATAGGATCACTATGAGTCGGATTCTGACTCGACAGCACCTATATGTATATATTTTTTCTTCTTTTAAGTTAGCTTTAGCTCCCACATATGAGTGAGAACATATGGTATTTCTCTTTTTTAGTCTGAATTAATTTGCTTCAAATGATGTTCTCCAGTTCCACACATTTTGTTGCTGATGACATAATTTCATTCTTTATTGCTGAATAATATTCCATTGTGTATCTATACTAAAATTTTTCAATCCACTCCTCATTTGATGGGCATCTTGGTTCATTCTATCTATACTCTTTTGATTGTGGAGAGTGGAGAGTGCCACATTAAATACTGGAGTGCAGGTGTCTCTGTGGTATGATGACTTATCTTCCTTTGAGTATATTCCCAGGAGTGGTATAGCTGAGTGGTATGCCAGTCCTATTCTTAGTTTTCTAAGACACTTCTATATTGATTTCCAAAGTGGCTGAACTTATTTTTTTATTAGAAATTTTTAATGTACACCTTAATGTGATTCATTCTGACATGCTTTTCATTGTGACATTTCCATATATGCATTTTGTTATACATTATTCGTATAGGTTCCCCCTTACCTTCTTGTATGTTTCCTCCCATCCCACCCTCCCCATCTAAGTCTTCTCTATCATTTACTTCGTCATATTTTTCTATATGTCCTTGGGTTCCAGTTCTGTTTAAGATAGAAACTTTTCCTGTAGTGAACTTTGTTTTTACCTTGTCAGAACTATTGCATGCATTTTCTAGACCATTTATATTAACACCATTCTTAGCTTTTTTTCCTTTTATTTTGGTCCAACCTTTGAATAGGATTTTTCCTTCTTATAATTTTGATTCAGCTCCCACATATGAGTGAGAACGTGTTGTTTCTCTTTCTGAGCTTGTGTTCATTCACTTAAAATAATTTTCTCTAATTCCATCCATTTTGCTGAGAATGACCTTATTTCATTTTTCTTGATTGCTGAGTAGTATTCCATTGTGTATATGTACCATAGTTTTTTTATTCATTCTTCTGTTGAAGGGCACTTTGGTTGATTCCATATCCTTGCTATTGTGAAAAGTGCTGCAGTGAACATGGAGGTGCAGGTGTCTCTGTGGTATGATGACCCATCTCCCTTTGGGTAAATTCCCAGTAGTGTAATAGCTGGGTCATATGGTAGATCTATTTTCAGTTTTTTAAGATACCTCCATATTGATTTCCACAGTGGTGGGACCAATTGACAGCTCCACCAACAATGTAAGAGTGTTCCCTTTTCGCCGCAACCTCGCCAGCATTTGTTGTTATTTGTTTTATTGATCTTGGCCATTCTTACTGGTGTAAGGTGAAGTCTCAGAGTTGTTCTAATTTGCATTTCCCTAATGGCTAGGGATATTAAGCATTTTTTCATGTGTTTCATGGCTTTATGGACCTCTTCATTTGAGAACTATCTACTGAGTTCCTTGGCCCATTCGTGTATTGGGTTATTTGTTTTTTGGGGATTTTTTTCTTGAGTTCTTTATAAATTCTAGTAATTAGACCTTTGTCTGATGTATAAAATGAGAAGATTTCTTCTCATTCCGTGGGCATTTCCTTGACTCTGTTAATTGTTTCTTTTGCTGTGCAGAAGCTTTTTGACTTCATGCAATCCCATTTATCTATTCTTGTTGCAATTTCTTGAGCAATTGGAGTCCTATTAAGGAAATACTTTCCTATGTCTATATGATGGAGTGTATTGCCTATCTTGCCTTCTATAAGTTTTAAAGTTTCTAGTTTTATGTTGAGATCTTTCATCCATTTTAAGTTAACTCTCATGTATATTGAGAGATGCAGGTCAGCTTTCATTTTTCTGCATGCGGATGACCATGTTTCCCACCACCATTTATTGAAAAGGTTGTCCTTTTTCCAGTTTACTTGCTTTGCTCCTTTGTCAAAAATCAGGTGGCTATAGGTGTATTGAGTTATTTCTGGGTCTTCTATTCTGTTCCAGATCTCTTCAGGCCTATTTTTGTGCCAGTACCAAGCTGTTTTTGCAACCATCAAAGTGGCTGAACTAATTTACAATCCTACCAGCAGTGTAAAAGTTTCCTTCTACTCCTCGTCCTTGCTAGCATTTGTTATTATTTGTTTTATTAATCTTGGCCATTCATACTGGAGTGATGGAATCTCAGTGTTGTTTTGATTTACATTTCCCTAATGCCTAGGGATATTGAGCATTTTTCATGTGTTTATTGGCCATTCATATTTCTTCATGTGAGTACTGTCTGTTCAGTTCCATGCCCACATATTTATTGAGTTATTTGTAATTTGGGTGTTTGATTTCTTAAGTTCTTTGTAAATTCTAGAATTAGTCCTCTGTCAGATGTGTAGGATGAAAAGATTTTCTCCCATTCTGTGGTCTCTATCTTTACTCTGTTCATTGCTTCCTTTGCTGTACAGAAACTTTTAGTTTTATATAGTCTCATTTGTCAATCCTTCATGCAGTTTCCTGGACAACTGGAGTCTTAATAAGGAAATGCTTGCCAAAGCCTATGTGTTGGAGCATTCCCTGTCTTTTCTTCTAGTAGTTTTCAGGTTTCTGGTTTTATTTTGAGGACTCTGATCCATTTTGAGTGAACTTTCATAAAGATGGAGAAATATGGTTCTATTTTCATTCTTCTCCAAATGGATAACCAATTTTCCCATCACCATTTGCTGAAGAGTCTATCTTTTCTCCAATGAATGTCCTTAGCCCCTTTGTGAAAGGTCAGGTGGCTGTAGTTGCATGGGTGTATCTCTGGGTCTTCAGTTCTGTTCCATTGATCTTCATTTCTATTTTTATTCCAGTACCAAGCTGTTTTGGCCACTATGTCCCTGTAGTATAGTTGGAAGTCAGGTATTGTGATATTTCCTGCACTGTTTTTGCTACTTAGGATCGTTTTACCTATTGATGATCTTTTGTGCTTCCAAATGAATTTTAGGGTTGTTTTTATGTATTGCTGCAAAGTAAATCATTGGAACTTTGATGTGGAATGCATTAAATCTGTAAATAGTATAGCCATTTTTCACAGCATTAATTCTTACAATCCATGAGCAAGTGAGGTCCTTCCATTTTCTAGAATCTTCTGCTATTTCTTTCTTTAATATTTTGAAATTTGCATTATGGAGATCTTTATGGTCTTTTATTAGATTGATTCCTAAATATGTAATTTCTTCTTGGGCTGTTGTGAAAGGGATTGTTGTCTTGATTTGCTTCTCTTCCTGTTCACTATTGGTGTACAGGAAGATTACTGATTTTTGCGTGTTAATTTTGTGTCCTGCTGTTTTGGTGACAGAGCTAATTAGTTCTAAGAGTTTTCTATTTTAATTTTTAGGGTGCTTTAAGTATAACATCATGTCATCTGTGAATAAGGATAGTTTGACCTCTTCATTCCCCATCAATTTTGTTGATCGTTTCAAAGAACCAGCTCTTGGTTTTGTTAAGTTGTTCATATTGTCCTTTTAGTCTCTATTTTGTTAATTTCTGCCTTGATGTTAACAATTTGTTTTTGTTTACTCCTTTTGCGGATGTCTTGTTGTTGGCTTTCTAATGCCTTAAAGTGTGTTATTAAATTATTTAAATGGGTCTTCTCTAACTTATTAATCAAGGCACTCATGGCTATGAACTTTCCTCTTAAACTTGCCTTTGCTATATCCCATAAGTTTTGGTAGGATGTCTTTTTATCCTCATTTCATTTCAGAAACTTTTTAATTTCCTTTCTGATTTCTTTGATGACCCCTTGATCATCCAGAAGTTTATTATTTAGTCCCCATGTATTTGTAACATTTCTGAAGTTTTTCTTGCTTTTCAGTTCTAGTTTTATTGTATTAGGATTAGATAAGGTACAGGGGATGATTTCCATTTTCCTGTATTTTTAAGGCTATTTTTGTGAAATAAAATGTGGTCTACTTTAGAAAAAGTTCCATGTAGTGCTGAGAAGAATGCTTATTCTGCATCTGATGGATGGAATATTATGTAGACATCTGTTGGGTCCAGTTGGTCTGTGGTGCTATTTAAGTCTCCTGTTTCTGTGCTAAATTTTTCCTTTGATAACCTCTCTCTTGAATAGAGTGATATATTGAAATATTCCATAATTCTTGTGTCTGGACCAATGTGTTCCTTTATCACCTTATTCACCTGTATTTGGTGAATAAATTTTAAATAACATTATGACTCCCTAGTTAACAGTTCCTTTTATTAATATGTTCTGACCATCTTCATCTCTTCTGATTAGTTTGGGAATGAAGTCTAAATTGCCATAAATCAATATTGCTACCTCTGGTTTGTTCTGATTCTCACATGCTTGCTATATTGTTTTCCAGACTTTAATTTTCACACTTTTATGGTATTTATGGATGAGTCTTTTGAATCCCACATATCAAGGGTTTTTGTTTTATTTTTTAATCCAGTTGACCAGTTAGTGCCTTTTGAATGGTGAATTGAGACTACTTACATTTAGCATAACTATTGAGAGAAACTTATTATTCTGTATCACTTTGATGTTTGTTCCTATTACTTGGCTCATATTTAGCTTGTTGTATTCATGAATTCCTCTTATGTCTTTTATTCATTCCTTGGTCTTACATTTGGGTTGTATTTCTTCTTTTTACTTTCCCTTTATTGATAAATGTTTGTGGGGTACAGAGTAGTACAGCATTGGCTTTTTCCATTATGAAACCATTACATCACCTTTGGTTACACTTTCATCAATTTATGAGGTTTATGGAAGCTTTTGATTAAGTAATAAAACTCACATGCTTATTTGGG
This sequence comes from Pedetes capensis, assembly GCA_007922755.1. Taxonomy (NCBI): domain Eukaryota; kingdom Metazoa; phylum Chordata; class Mammalia; order Rodentia; family Pedetidae; genus Pedetes; species Pedetes capensis. Next base: position 26,341 of record VMDO01006469.1, read on the forward strand.
TTATGTTCCCTGTTTTTCACATGTAGTCGTGAAGTTGCATCATTTACATTGAGATTATCCTCTCCCCATTTATCCCTTTACATTGTTTCTCTTCTCTTTCCCACCTTCCACAACCTTCATTTCCCTTTGCTAGTCCCCTCCTCCTTCTTTCTACTCTGCTTATATTTTCCCTTCTTTGCTAAGTTTAACTGTGCATGTTTATGTATCAACTTATGTATAGGACTTTTTCTTCCTTTAAGTAAGATGTCTTGCTTCTCTTGTATGTGGTATTTTTTTTAAGAATCTTAATGCTGGCTTGATGGTCACAAATCACTTAACTTTGTCAATTTCATGAATGCCTTGAACTCTCCATCTATTTTAAAAGATAGCTTTTCTGGGTAAAGTAATCTTTTTCAGAACATGAATGATGTTTGACCATCCTTTCCTTGCCTTTAAATTTGTTGTTGGGGAGTCAGCTGTCATTCTGATGGTTTGTCTTTGTAAGTGAGTTGGCATTTCTCTCTTGCAGACTTTAGAATAGCTGCTTTGATCTCTAAATTTAGCATTCCATTTTGAATGTGTCATGGAAAGGATCTGTTCTGCTCCACTCTATTTGGAGTTCTGGATGCGTCTGTGGTTTGGGTAAATAATTCCTCCCTTAGGTTTGGGAAGTTTTCAGTTAATATTTCATTGAAAAGATTTCCTGTTCTCCTAGTGTCAGTTTCAGCCCCTTCATGAACCCACTGTATTTGTAGGTTGCATCTTTTCATTTTATCAAATACCTCTTCAAAGTATTGATCATATTGCTTTATCTTTCTATCTTTCTTGGCATCTGAATAGATAAGACCTTCAACTTTTTCTTCAGTATCAGAAATCTTATTTTTGGCTTTATCCAGTCTGGATACTGAGGGATCTACTGTTATTTTAAGTTATATTTTGTATTCCTAGCATTTCTGTTTGATTCTTCTTCAGGATCTCTATTTCCTTGCTAAAGTTTTTCTTCTAAGTTAGATATGTTTTTGTCAGTGTTTCACTTGCTCTCACTTGTTTGGTTGTGGTATTTTTGAGATCTATCAACCTATTTGTAAGCAGAGTTCTAAATTCTTTTTCTGGCATACCTAAAACTTAAGTTACTTTAAAATCATTTGTTGAGGGGTTTGGTCAACTGAGCCATCCTCTCCAACCTGGATTTTCATACTTCATGTGGTTTTAGGTTGAGTCTTTCCCATTTCTTGGTCTGGATATTACTTCCCTATATGCCTGAGGATGCCTTCGATACAATGCCTTCTTTTGGGCTCTTGGACTCCAGTTTTGTTGAGAGGGTAGCAAGCTGTCTGATACTAGAGTAATAGTTTTGTCCGCTCTCACACGAATTTTTTTTATTATTTTTGCTTGAGATTTGGTGTTCTTTAAGGCATTACCTTTTCCTTATAAGTAATGTATATATATATATATATATATATATATATATATATATATATATATATGGCTTTGGCTTTGTGAACTTTCCAGGACGTCTAGCATATGCAAGGGTGGGAGATGTCCTATTTTGGTTTTAACAAATAAATTTGGGAGATATTGACTCACTAGGGTAACCTAAAGCAACTAATGGTTGAAGATTATGATTAGTAAGGTTGGTAGTGAAATATTTTAAATACTATAGAGGTAGAGGTAGGGACAAAGTAGTGTGGGGGAAAACTAAACAGAGATCAATGTAGTCACCCAGTTCAGCATAGGCATAAAAAATTTGAAAAAAAAAAAGAGAAAAAACAAAATACAAAAAAACACAAGCACAAAACACATACACAAAAAATACAATAAAAAAGGCAATAAAGATTAATCTGATAACAGCTCAATTCATACTGATTAGTTCAGATTATGTGACAGTCACTCGGTTCCTTATTACTTCCTCCTGCTCTCCAGGTGTCTGCTGACTAGGGTAACCTAAACCAACTAATAGTTGGAAATTATAATTAGTAATGTTGACGGTGAAAGGCTTTGAAGTATACAGAAGTAGACGAGGGATAAAGTGGTGTAGGGGAAAACTAAACAGACGTCAAAGGAATTACCCAATTCAGCATAGGTATAAAAAATAAAATAATATAAAATAGAATAAACACAAACACAAAAAATACACACTCACAAAAATATAAAATACAATAAAAAGGGAGATAAAGACTAATCTGACAACAGCTCAACTAGTACTGATTAATTCAAAGTAACTGACAGTCACTTAGTTCCTTATGACTTCCTACTGCTCTCCGGGTGTTGCCAAAAAGCTGACCCAGCCCTTGCTGTCCATTTAAACTCAGTTCTCTGAGAGAGCATATGCTCTCCAAATTCTTCTACCATTTGTGAGGCTATTCAGTTCTGGTCCCTCTGAACCACAAACTGTCAGGATTTCCACTTGGTCCTTAGAGGAAGTGCCCTTGGTGGCCACTCTTTCCAGCATTGTCCACTGCCACAGTTTGCATACTAGTGCTCTCTGGGCTCGTACAGCCTACACATCTGAGCTATAGTTGTGCAGACCCCCTTACTGTGGGCGTTTGGATTTAAATCCCCAACACAGGTACAGATATTTCCCCAGGCTCATTTGGAATCCACTGCACCTAACAACAACAGCAGCAGCAGCAGCAGCACAGGGCCCTAGCAGAAGACAATCCTCCTGGGGGTTCCAAGTTGTTGGAACCTAGTTTCTCAGGGCCACTGGCAGCTTGCCTCCAAAGTTGTTTAATTAGCTGGGCACAATGTAGGACACTACCTTTCTTCTCCCAGAGCTTCTCAGTGTTGTAGTACCTGTATTCTCCACCCTCTAAGATCTCAGGGCAGCTCAGGATTGTTTACTTACAAGGGTAATGCCCCACAGACCTTCTGTCCACAACTCCTTACTTGCCCCAGGCTGCACAAGTGTCATATTTCCCTGTTGGGGCAGGCTCCACCGAACCTCCGGTCTTGTTCCCCACAGTAACATGTGTGCCACTGTCCATAGCTGAGGTAGAGAGGGCTGGGGCTGCAGCAGCAGCTGACACCAGTAAGATGTGTTGGGTGGAGCTTTCCCGCTGGCATGCAGTGTAATGGGGATCTGGAAAGGGAGCGTGTACCTACATATGCAAACCCCAATTCCTAAATTCATGAGAGTTTGAACCCTCAACCAAAGGTCATGCTTATGTACTAAGTTTGTATGCTATGGAGGCAGTGGGAAGAAGGAGTCCTATGGTAGTTGGGTGGCAGTAGCCACAGATGCTGTTTAAGGCAGGAAGGGAGCACATAATGAGAGGCACAGGTGGGCCACAAAGAGAAGGGGAGAGGGAGTTAAACTGATGTTTTGTTAGTGGTTTCCTTTTTACCTCATAGCTTCCTCTATAAAAGTGACCTCTTTTCTTACAGGTTACCATTGATGTTAAAGAATCCAAAACTCTTTTCTCATTTGAGTTATTCCTGACCCTATTTAATGAGACCATTGACTTCTACAATGCCTATTTTACCAGCACCAGGGTTTTTTATTGTCATGGGGTCAAATCACTTTGTTTTCCATCTCAGATTGAGAAAATCATATCAGATCCAAATGGTGGGTGTCCTGTTTTGAGGCACTTATGTTGCACAAGGTACCAAACAGGCCCTGAAGGGAATTTAGAGCCTCCCCTGTAGGTATTAGCTTCCAATATATTGTGACTAGGATCTGCAACTTCTTCTTTTAGGTTTTTTTCTCCATATTCAGGCTGGATCACTCCAGATCCTTACAGGGAAAAGATACATGCTCTACCAAAAAAAGGCAATTTTATACCACTGGCCAGGTACAAGATTAAGAAAATACATAAGAAGAAAAAATGAACAATTTAGTTCAACCCAGCTAAGGGGATAACCTGTAAGAAATGGACCTTAGCCCCTGCCAGCTAAAGACATAAAAATTGACACATAAGAAATAGAACTTTGCCCCCACTGGCTAAAGACATAAGAATTAAAAGGGTAATATCTGAGAGATGGCCCTTGTCCCCTGGTGTCTAAAAATATAAAAAATTAAATCCTAAGGACAAAACTTAGCTCAAGTCAGCTAAGAGGGCAACCTAGACCATATACAGCTAGGAGGGCACACTTAACCTAGCCATTAAGTGGTTTCCAGAATCAAGCAAGGCACACTTGACTCCCAGTTTCCTGAGTGACAGGGTGATGCCTCAATCATTCAACAGTGTTTTGATAATGCTGAAGCAGAAAGAACACTTTCTCCATAAAATCCTAGTATTCTCTTTTTCATATGGATAACTATCAGTTCCTAATGACTCATCTCTTAGATATTCTTTTTCTACCACCGTATAACCCCATTACAGACTAGTGGACCAAAAGACTCAGGCAATATATAAATGTACCAACTATAATATTATCCTAGTTCTTATTTTATAAAAAGACAGGCAAATGGTTAAAATCCCCTATCTGTAGGATTTCTTTTCACTAAGAGATAACCCAGATCTATGTAAATAATACAGGCTTGGGCCAGGCATAGTGGTACCTTCTTATAATCTCAGCCCTTGGGAAGTTGAGGCATGAAGATTGCTATGACTTTTAGGCCATCCTGGACTACATAGTGAGTTCCAAGCCAGGCCAGCCTGGGCTACACAGAGAGACTGTTACAATCACAACAAAAAAAGGTGTTAAAAAAATACAGGCTTGACCCAAGAATACTAGCTCTAATTAATAACCCAAAACTCCTTCAATGTGGAGATATTCTTTCTTTAAAACCTCCTCTTGATAAATAAGAAAAAGAAAACACTTTGATCCCCTTACCTTCTATTGGACCAACAAATCCAACACCCCATTTCCTGGGTTTCAAACAGGAGACCTCAAAGTTCAGTATACCAGATTCTCTCTTTTATTCCTTTTCCTTTTAGATACACAAGTAAATACAGGGGACATGTATGTATTGTATACATTTGTGCTTATATTTTATATCTACATGGTACCAAACTGGCTTATAGACAACAAAGTACTCAGTCTTTAAGTTTTGCTTCTGGAGTTTTCAACAAGAATAAAATAAAATCTCAAAAAGTCCCTGAGAAAGTGATTATAGACATAAGGACAAGCCTAATTGATAGGCTTTAGTCCTGGAAAGTATTACATTTCCCCAGGCAAATTAAAACCTGTCCCCTCAGAGAAATCCCAAGGAGAAGAAAGATTCTACAGGGGCCAATACCAGCCACTGCTGTGGGAAATTATGGCAGTGTGAAAAAGAACTGCCCTCAATAGTGTAGTAGGTAAACATGTCTTTGCCACCTCTGCAAAGAGGTGACCACTGTAAGCAAAAGGAGAATGAGACTTCAGGTCCAATGATGGCTGCCCTTAAAAACTAATGCTTCCCAAGGTTTCCTGGTGAGGCCCACCTCAAGCAACCACAGAGAGCCATCAAGGAACTTGTGAGTGAACTCTTGATGTGACAGGTACAATGGTTCATTTCTTTTCAGATACTGGGGGCTTGCTGCCTTAATCAATTACTCATGACCCCTTTCTAAGTAAACTTTTCTAGTGAGCAGTGTTGATAGAAATTCCAAAAACCAAAGATTCTCTTTTAGAAGCTGTCTGGACACCACACAGGTAACAGTGATGCATCATTAGGGATCAGAAAGGACCATTCCCTTATTACACAGGAAAATAGACTAGCAGACCTAGGTGTCAAATAGCTAGACACAAAATGCTTTATTAAAACATGGTAATAAAGTTCTGTCTCCTGATAATAAAATGTGTGAGCCACACATATAGTCAGAAACTATAGTTTACTAAATACCTAGAAACAAGAGTCTCTATTGTATCAACTTTTTCAAACATGGAAGAGCCCCTACAAGTTCCTGTTGAGCACACCCATTATAATAAAACTACAGGGACATTCTTAAGAAAATCTGTTCCTTCCTATTCTCCACAGCCTCAAAAACACTTTGATGACAAGGTTGCTTACACCTGTAGACTATTAAAACACTTGAGTCCTCTTTAAGCAAGATAAAAAGACATCTTAACTTCTTATATGGAAAGATAAGTCTCGTTTATAAACCTGTCAGCAGTTATAACCTTGCTTTATGTTTAAATTTCTTCTTGTTTGTTTTTCTTTAGAGACTGTTAATGTAATCACATACACTCAACAACTACAACCTTGTGCTATTTTCCTTTTAATCTATGAAACTCTAGATCTCTTCTTACAATTATTCTTTTGTGTTTTGCCACATTCTCAATCTTTAACCATCAGTATGCATTTTAGAGACTAAGAGACTCACTCTTAAACTCAAAGGTTAAGATAAGCACAGCTGTCCTAAAAAATCATTTAACTTTAAACATCCTCATAGCTGCTCAAGGTGGGCACTTGTACCATTATCAAAGTTAAATGCTACATGTATACATCTCTGACAATGCTGCTAATGTCTCTTCTGCTCTGCATGACTTGGGCCTTGCCTGCAAAACTGTTGCTTTAACTTCATTTCCTCTTATAGTCAATTCACTCTCAAATACTAAATACCTAGAAACAAGAGTCCCTATCATATCAACTTTTTAAGTCTGATATATGTGTGTCCTCTTGACCATCCTCTTGTGTCTGAAAGTCAGCAAGAGTGAAGACTCTGAAACCTTGACCATCCCTTTTCAGCCAGAAGTAGCCAAACAGATGTGTCTCCCACTTTCCTACCTGATTTTAGGGTTCTAACACTTCAGGGGGGAAAGATAGGCAGGTTGGCTTAGATATTAATAGGAAAAATGGAGGAAGAAAGGGATTAAGAACAACTCCTCCTTCAGCCATGATGGATAATAAGGAATGTGAAGTCAATGCCTCCCCAGCAATTAAAAAGATATTATCAATGCTATCTACACCCTAATTGAGATCAATAGCTGTCTAAATTCTTAACCTTTGGAACATCCACCCAAGAGTCCATTCCTTTGCAAACACTAGGAAGTCCATTAACATATTTTAAACAAAACCTCCAGGTATAAAGTATTTCTCTCTTCCCCAAAAGACTCAAATTCCACTATAAAAATCATGGGTGACTTTAGACCTGTGCAGTACCTCTTCTCTATTGCCTGCCATCACTTCTCAAAGGTGTACTATCTTTCACAATAAACCTTGCTCATCTTCTGTGTTCTAACTTCAGCATCAGGTCTAAATTCTCTTAAATGCCAAGCTCAAAGACCAATGTTTGCTACCAACTTCCTGGCCCCTCATTCCCTGCTAACAGCAAGTTGTGTGACACTTCTAGTTTTAGTTTTTAGAGGAAACTTCACATTGATTTTCAGAGTGGCTGCACTAATTTACATTCTCATCAACAGTGCATAAAGGACCTCCCCCTTCCATTTCTCTCTGTAATGCAAATTGTGCTTCCTACCGTGTAGATTTGTGCCTATAACTTGAAAATAACTTATAGTCAGTTTTCTGGGCCCATGTTGGCTCTCAAGAGAACACGCTCTGAGCCAGTGAAGAGGAGAGGCCACTGGGACTTGGAGATATATTAATGCAGGGGCTTCTGCTCCCACAGCAGTAAGGACAGTGGGACCCCCTCTTAAGATGGCTCCTTGTTATGGCACCTAAGACTAAGCTAGGAAGTGCAAGAGATCCCTTCTCCAGCACCAGCTTGCTGCATGAATCGCAGATCTCCTATCTTTGTATTTTTATGAGACAGTAAATTCTACGTTTGTGAGGCTCACTGAGACTTCCCTTCTCTCCTTTGCCTACAGCCCCACTGAAGGGGATACGCCATTTTCCCCACAGCACTATGGGGCAAGCTGTTATGGATCTCTGTTTCCCTTACAATTCCAAAGTCCAATATTTCTGAGTTTCAATGGAACAGTGACTAATGTTATAATGTTGTTGTTGCTGCTACTGCTGCTGCTGCTGCTGTTGTTTTTAGGTACAGTTGATTTAGGTCCAACTCATAGCAACCCTATGTACAACAGAACAAAACACTACCCGATACTGTGCCATGCCTGGCACTATTATCAGTGCTTCTTTGCTATTCACAGGGTTTTTTATGGCTGATTGTTTTAGGAGTGTGCTGCTAGGTCCTTCTCCGAAGCCTACAACACCTGGTATTCCCAGGCGGTCTTCCCATCCAAGGACCAAACAGGTCCAACACTGCTTAGCTTCCAAGATCTGACAAGATCTGACACCAGGGTGGTATGGCTATAGACAATGTTATAATGTTGTTGTTGTTGTTGTTGGGTGCCGTTGAGTCGAGTCCGACTCAGCGACCCTCATAGGGTTTTCAATGGCTGACTGTTTCGGGATTGCCTAGGAAGTGGGTTGCCACGTCCTTCTCCCATTTTTGTGGTGCTGGGAATCGAACTCGGGACCTCAGAGACTGCAGTGCAGCACTTTACCAACTGAGCTAAATCCCAGCCCATAATGTTATAATTGTTGTTGTTGTTAGGTGCCATCGAGTCGGTGTCCAACTCATAGCGACCCTCATAGGGTTTTCAATAGCTGACTGTTTCGGGATTGCCTTGGGAGTGGATTGCCAGGTCCTTCTCCCATTTTTGCGGTGCTGGGAATTGAACTCGGGACCTCAGAGACTACAGCGCAGCGCTCTACCAACTGAGCTAAATAATAGTCACTTATAAATTGCATTTGCTAGAAAGCATTGACTCTCACCCCAAGAGGCATCTGAAGGTTCCCATCTTTGTTTTAAATCTGCAGCTATTTTGGATCTGGGAAACACTGACTGATAATCATCTCTTTTGACAAGGGACTCCATAACCCTCCAGCAGTGATAGCGATAACTTCCTGCCACCTCCCTGCAGAACCAAAGCTGAGATCATGGTCAAACCATTGCACTCTGAGGGGACTGCTTAATTATGCCTCTGCCCCGACTTCTTCCTCTACCTAAACCTAAAGCTCATGGCAGTTCCCCTAAAACACACTTGAGGACACAAGACTCCTTTATTCCTCTTCCCAATGGGCAAATTGACTAAATCTCCTTTCTCTGCTTTTCATCATTATCCGTGTCTTTAATTGATGTATTGGAGATGAATGGCTGAGACTAATTCTGGGAACCAAGGATTTGCCTTAAACTCAGTGCCCTATCACAACCTCATACCTCTCCCTACAGACACACACCTATTGTTTTCCTTTAATCTCAAGGAGATGCAGGTGTCAGTGTCTCTAACCCACTATCTTTCTGCTCCCCCTTTGTTTAAGATTTTATTTCCCTCTCTCCTAGTTTCCTCTTCTATTTCTGTTACCCTAAGACAGTAATTCTCAAGTTGTCTACTCCCCTCATTTCTAACACAGGAACACTAATCTCTGCTTATTTCTTGGGATATCTTAGGAGTGCAAACAAGCTAATACTCATGCTAGTGCCTGGCATACATGTATAACACATGATACTAGAGAATACAAGAGGTAATGTATATGAAAGTACTTGATAAATGATAACCATTCTTGTTCCTAAATCAAAAAATGATGTAGAATAGAAGCGCAGTCTGGCTGGTGGCAAAGACATGTGGGTGGCATTGGTGCCTCCCACCTGCAACCACATTCACCTCTACTCCCCACAAATGGCATTACCCATTTAGTGGTGACCTACATTCTGGAATTTCCAGGACAGCCACAGTTCAAGTCTTCCCCTCAGGGGAGCACATGTCAGAGTGGGAGGAAATAGAGGGAAGGCAATCAAATGACATATTCCTGGCCTCCCCTGCCCCCACCCTCTTCATGTTTCCTCTCACCTCCTCATCAGCGGGGGATTTGCTCAGACTTCTTTCATATGAAATCAAACAAAACTGAGAAGGTAAATCTCCTGGGTGGAGAAAAAAAGGCAACAAAGCCCCCCAACCTCTGTACAATCCATTTGAACACCAAATAGAAATGGTTGAGAGATCACTGCTGTTCTATTTATCTGTGACTCCTTGCCCCTCCCCATCCCATCCCTTCTCTTGGCTTCTTTCCTCCCTGCCTTTCTCCAGAGGTGGCTAGGGTTGAAAAACAATTTGTCTCTCAGCTGATCGACTAAGACTGAGGAGAAGGCAAATGAATTATTTCAGTTCTGCAGCAAGTGTGACTGTGAGTTTTTCAGTGCTTGCCTCCCCCTTTTTAATTAATGAACAATCTGGCCTATTGCTGCTCCTGTAGGTATGCAAAATAGCTGCTTGTTTGAAATCCCTGTTGTTGAATGTACTCCATGGGGCACAATCACATTGCCACCCCCTGTTTTGCATAAGAAACCACTGTTTCCAAGATAAGAATCTTTTCATTTAGCTGTCGTGAGCTCATCCTTTTTCCTGTGCATTGTGGCTCCTGCTCCTTTGAATCAATACCCAAACAATGACTGCTTGCCATCAGGCACCCGCCTGCCCCCAACCCCGGAAGACAGAAGGCTGTGGCCTCCGGAAGCCTGCCGAGGCAGGCAGCCCAAGTTCTTTTCATATCTCAGATGTCAAGAGGGCAAGAAACAAGATCTGAGACCTCTGAAAATCTTCCACTGGCTTTAAAGCAGACCCTGGGAAAGAAACCCTGAATGGGATCATGTGTGGTAGGGGGCAGACAGGCAATGCCCTAGGATCATGAACTTAAACAGCCTGGGAAATCTAAAGGCAAGGAGTGGGGACCGGCAAATGTGCAAAGCTGCTGAACAACTCCTCCTCTATCCCTGTTCATCAGACTGCATCCTGTCCTTGCCATTTGGTTTAGAACACTCGCACGGACAGCAGAAACCAAACAATGTTACTGCACTCCAGTTAGAAACTAGAAGGGGCTTCAGATTCTGTGAGATCCACACCCTTTCTCTGTATGAGGGTAAATTGAGGCCCAAGGTGAAGACGTGGTTGCTAAAAGTCCAGCTTCATGCTGTTTATCCTGCCACACATGGCTGCCTCTGGAAGGAATCAATAACATTTGTGTACAAAGCACTGAGGAAAAAGACAAGATAGGAGATTAAATGAGATCACAGTAAACTACAAAGCCTGTACAAACAGTAGGGGTTTTATTGTTAGCCTCCTCATTAGAGGGAGATATTTTCAAAAGATCCAGAAGAATAACAAAATTTAACCTTTACCAGTATGAAAGAATCCTACAGAAGGCAGTGACTTTCCAGACAAAATGTATATAGTCATTTCACCTGAGGTGACCTTACATGGTTGCATCAAGTCAGCATTTGCTGATTATTTTCACTTTGGGGAGACAAAATAACAGAACAAAGAAGCTTTAATCAAACATAGATATCTGCTGGTAATGTGTGTCCAGCTGACCGGGTATACTGAAGTCCACATGAATTGGGGAAAAGAAAAGGTACAAGGGTACAAGCTAGTTGATTAGCTGTTTGGTATGCAATTTGATAATAAGCTGCTTCAGGGACAAGTCCGTGTACCCCTTGTCATTTCCAGCATAACAAAGAGCTCACATAAAGTGCCTTGCTCATGGACCAGTTAAATAAGGTCCTATATATTGCCTCTGAAATGTTCCTAGCACTGATTTTTTTTCCATGCTTGGCATAGAAGATTTCTTACATTTCAAGCAAATGGTTCTCCTGTGTGTGCCCCTCAAAAACTATGTGATTCTCAGAATGTTTGGCCCTCTGTGGCCCTCAAACTGAGAGGAAAACATTGTCCTCCCAGGCACCAGAAGAAGTAATATTTCAATGCCAATGTTACCAGGCAGTGGGGTGCCTCTTTGTGTCCTTGGTCTAGTTAATAAAAATTTAAAAACAGACTCAAGAAGGTACTTTGAAGATAATTTATTTAAAGTCAGAAAAGGGAGAGTGCCCTGAGTGCCATGGCAGGAAGGCTGAGGATTTAGGCAGGTGTGGGAACAGCAAGATGGAAAGACAAAGGGAGAGAAAAAGTTACACTTTCTGAGACAGGAATTAGAAAGTGGGCACGTTCAGCAGTGAAGGTTCATTGTTGGGGAATCCTAGAGTGTACCCCTAAGGTAGGGGCCTATCAAGTCGGCCTGGAGGACCAGCATCTATCTTCCAGGGCATGGGAGCACAGGGGATAGAGAGGACCACAGTGGCAGGGGCCCCTCTGGCCTCTCTGGAGGACCAACATCTATCCTCCAGGGCCAGTGACCCTTGGCCTACATCCTGGTCCTTTGGTCCTTCAGTCCTCCCCCTCCCATCGACTGACCAAAGATCACTCCTGACCAGGCCAGCTCTGATGCAGCCATCTCCATCTTGATTGGTCATCAGGACATCCCTGATTGGTCAATAAGGAAAGCCTACTGATTGGCCTGGCCTGTGAGTAATCCATCTATCCAAATTGCACCCCAAATTCACCTCTTTTGAATAACTGCCCCACCTGGCAGGTATGGCAGATAAACTGACATACCTGTCAGGGAATGCACTCTGACTGGCACATGCCTCCTGGTCCAGCCTGGAGGTTCGGACGGGCAGCGCCACCGTGCACACAGATACTAAACACAATTCACTTGGGACCCTCGGGTGAGGGGCGTGGACTCCTGCGGCCCTCAGGACCCCAGAGGAGATGGGAGAAAGGAAAAGCCTCAGACGCTTTTGCCTTCCAGGGGCAAACACTTGTGTTGGTGGTCTCGGTGGTCACAAGGAGACAGCTGTTGCTTCGTCGGTGATCAGATGGAGAGCAGGTTCTTTCCTTGTTGAAGGTTGTGACAGGAGAGCGTTCTTTCCTCACCAAAGGTCTGAAGGAGAGGAGCAGGAGAGCTGTTTCCTCATGGGTGGTCCAGTGGTCCAGGCAAAAAGGTAAAAAAGGATCAAGCTGCTGCATCGCAGCTCCTTATATAGCTCGCCCACAGAATGGCTTGAACCAATCAGCTTTCAGTCCAATTGTCCAATCAGGAAGGGTTTTGTACAAACGTGCAACCAAGTTACTTTCATTTTCCCTAGATTTCTAATTTACAAACCAGATATTCAAAAGCTGTTTTCCCAGTTTGGGAGTTTTTGCCAATTTCCTCCCAATTTTGCCCTACACTCCCTTTTCCCAAAAGCTATATAAGATGGGCCATTGGCCACCCCCCAACCTTCCTCTTGTCTTCACCTGCTACCTGGTTCCAACACCTTGGACCATCACACCTTACTCCAGGTACTTAAGATCTTCAATCAACAAGACCTTCTAGCAAGATGCCATGTCAAACCAAAGGGCCCCAAAAAGCCAAAGGCACCTAGCAAGACATGAAACACTCTCCAATTCCTCCCCAAGCCTGGGGAAGAGGAGAGTAAAGAAGGTGAGCTGTGAGAGTCAAGGCCAGCGCAGACCATCGGCACCAATAACATCTTTTGACTTTTGGTTTGTTCCTGTCCTTGCTTACAGGAGCAGCTGAATAAAACCCTTGTTCTTTTTATAATAAGGTTCCTGAAGTCCTTCTTTGGCATGACCAACCAGCTCTCACCTTAGCCCTGAGAGTCCTGGAACTTCACCTAGTGTTGAGGCAAGGCTCTGAGACCTTGCCAGGCCAGAGCTGAACCGCAACAGTCCATGAACAATTTCCACTTCTGGCTTAAGGTGACTATGAACCTCTGTGTAGAACCGTAGACAGCTGTGGACATCTACAGACTTCTGTGGGCATTTAATGGCATCTGGAGAGTGCAAACACTACAAACATCCCTGGACATTGCAGACTCTGTGGACTCTGCTGAGAACTGTAGGTAAGTGGACACTGCTTACATCTGTAGGCAACTGATGATTGTCCCAAGGGGTGGGACTCTTGGAGGTTTTAAGTCCACATCTCATTAAGGGGACAGATATTCCACCTCTTTTTTTGATCTTGTCTTCAGGTGTGTCATATTTCACTCTTTGGTTTAGGCTATAAAAGAGGTTTTCTTCTTTATTGCAGAAGGAACTTGCCTCAAAGGAGAATCCCTCTTCCTTGGCCCAGACATAGAGGTAGTTATTGTGTTCATATGTACAGGGAGTTATTGGCCAGGCCACTTGTGGAGGTGGTGCTGGCTACAGATTAGGCTATTTGTAGGAAGGTATTACCTACCAGCAATCCTGCTATTTGTAAGGACATTATCTATCAAGGAAGTGCTGATCATCAAATTGAGCCCCTTTGGCTCAGAGGAAGCTCATATTGATATGCATATCTCAAAAGGTGCCTGGGAAGAACATGGCTGCAGAAGGCCCTCTTATTCCCTTTCTCTATGCCTACCATCCCCTATCACCTCTAATGAAGTTGGTGAGCAAAACCACAGCATAAAGTCAAAAGGAAAGATTTCTTTCACCTACCCATCCATTTGGGGGGCCAGAAATCTCATATCCTTGACCTAAAAGCAGGAGTACAGCAGGAAGCAGGAAATCTGGGTGTCCATCCTAACTTAGTCCCTCACTAGTTGTGAAACTTTGACAAGTCACCTATATTCTCTGGGCCTCAGTCTCTTATCTGTAAAATGAGGTCACTGACTTAACCAAAGTTCCCAAACTGAGGTTTGGCAGTCAAATATTTTCAAGTATGGGATAAGAGTGGTGGGAAAAGGGGATATGGATATATAATAAAAGGGATATCCGGTGGTGAAAAGACAAGAGCCACTGGACTGGATGAATGTTTCTAGTTATAATATTTTATTCTTCTATGAAATCCAATTTCTGTTTATGGAATAGGTTTTTAAATGAACCAGGTGTTTGTTATTTAAAACAATTCCACTTCCACTTAAGTCTGGCAAATTGAACATGTGCACTTTATCTAAGCTGCTTCCTAAGAGCCCCTCAAAAATTGTAAAGGAATTAAAAGCCAAACTCTGTAATACAAACAAGAGAGCCTACATTAGGCAAGGCAGTGCATTCAGACACATACACACGTGTGCAAAATATGGAAACTAGAAAACAGATAAACAAATAGTAACTGACTTAACAGATCAGAACAACCTGAAACCTGAAGGAGCTATTTATACTGTGAACTCCAAATGGCTTGGGAATTGAAGGTACCAAGTATATCTGAAAGTGGGACTTTAGGTATAGAGTTGAAAATGGGATGATTGAACATTTTTTTAAAACTACACAGTCACTTATTTTAACAAATCATTTCAGATCACGAGCTTATTGCTTAATTTCAACCACTCAACCAATTTAGTTCTTCAGAGCAAAGGGGTAATGGTATGGCAGGCATAACCCCAAACCACAGATATGCAAATCACATTGCAAATGTGGCCTCAATTCATACTAATTCATCAAAATTTCCATGATTGCTGCTACATCAGCACTCTCACGTGCTGAGTTCACTTCCAATGTAGCAGGTGCTCATCACACAAAGCAGCCCCACCCCTGATGTGATGATGTCATAAAGAGGTACTCCTTTGTGGTAATAGTCTATCTGTCATCTGCTTGTTTGGCAAAACTGTAGCATCTGTCTCCAGTGTTGTCCTTTTTGTTTTTTGTATCACTCTTCTTTTTGTCGCCTCATTCCCTGTACCTGACGTCCTAATGGCTTAGGCAGTTGTTTTGACGCTTGCTCTCTTAGTTAACTTCTTATGTGGAGGACCTTCCCTGTCATTCCTTCAAGTTGTTCTGGTCCACAAGCAGATCAATGTGACAATAAAGAAATCCAAATAGTGAGCCACTAAATGAAAGAAAGTCAACAATATTAATAATTAAAAATTACAAGTGAAGCCACAATATAGTAGTCAATAATTTTAAATTAGCACCAGTCATCAAGGCAGCATGATGGCAGTATAGATTGAGAATCATGGAAATATTTATACTTTGTGTTATGCATTTTGATACAATAATACTACCTTTAGAACTTCTACCAGAAACATTATTCAAAAATATAAAGAATAGAGCCGGGCTTGGTGGCGCACGCCTTTAATCCCAGTGGCTTGGGAGGCAGAGACAGGAGGATCGCAAGTTCGAGACCAGAGGCAGTCTGCCTAACTTATCGAGACCCTGTCTCAAAAAGTAGAAAAATAAATGGGCTGAGGCTGTAGCTCAGTGGTCCAGCACTTGAGAGCATGTAAGTGTGAGGCCCTGGGTTCAACCCCCAGTACCACACACACACAAAAATATATATAAAGAATATTATTGGTAATATTGAAGATGCATATAATAAAAAATATGTGATATTTATGCATCCTTTCAATAAGTACTTACTCAGAACCTACTGTCATGGTTTGAGTATAAAGTGCTCCCCAAAAGTTGTATGCTTTTCCATTGGATCCCCAGGTGGTGACCCTGTCTTGGAAGGTTGTGGAACTTTGGGAGACTGTCTAGCTAGGCAGAAGTGAGTCACTGGAGGTCTTTATCTTGGACTGGTAGATTTGCACTCTCTCGGCTTCCCGCTCACAAAGATGTAAAGTCATCCACCATGCACTCTGCCTCCTGCCTCTGCCATGCCTGCCTCACTGCCATTATGGACTGATCTAGTAACTATGAGCCTTCAATAAATCTCTTTCCTCCATAAGCTGGGTTCAGTTGGTTTTTCTAGTACAGTGATGACATCTGACTAATACACCTACTATGAACCAAATGTATGCTAGAATAGAGAAATGTTTAAGTATTGTGATAAATTAAAACAATGAAGTATTGCATGACCATTAAAGTACAAAGTAGAGCCAGGGGAGATGGTGCATGCCTATAATCTCAGCATGTTGAGAAGCAGAGGCAGGAGGATTGCAAGTTCCAGGCCAGAGGCAGCCTGCATAATTCAACAAGACCCTGTCTCAAAATAAAAAGTAAAAAAAAATGGGCTGTGGGTGTGGCTCAGTAGTAGAGCACTTGCAAAGCATATGTGAAGCCCTGGGTTCAACCCCCCAGTACTGCAAAAAAAAAAAAAATACTAAGTAGAAACACTCATAAGACAGTATTTATAAAATGATGTCAAGTAGAATGCAAAACTTTATAGGCACAATGTAGGACTATGTATAGGATGTAAATTATAATAAATAATATAATAAATAAAACTATGTTGTTGTTGTTGTTGTTGTTAGGTACCATCAAGTCAATATCCGACTCATAGCGACCCTCATAGGGTTTTCAATGGCTGACTTTTTTGGGATTGCCTTGGGAGTGGATTGCCAGGTCCTTCTCCCATTTTCTCGGTGCTGGGAATTGAACTCGGGACCTCAGAGACTGCAGCGCAACACTCTACCAACTGAGCTAAATCCCAGCCCGAATAAAACTATATACAGACCAAAATATAATAAAATTAAAGTTTTACAAGTACTATGTAAAACTAGGTATAGATACTTAAGTATTCCATTTAAAATGCTCACAGAAACTAGTGTTATTGTCCTCATGGTACAGATAAGGAAACTGAGGCTCAAGAGAATTGTAAAACACTAAGCTGTTAGTTCCACAAGCTAATATTTATTTGTCTCTCATTTACTGCTGTATCCCCAGCATCTAGAACAGTGCCTTGCATATAGCAGACACTGAACAAATAGTTCTTGACTGCCTGAAATGGTTGAGTCATGATTTTAACCCAGTGTCCCTATCTGAACTGTTATTCGTGTAAGTTAGATGCACCAGGGCCTCATGGAAATGGGTTCAGAGATGAGTTGAGGTAACTTTGAGTCTTTTGTTGGGTCACAAGAGCCTCACTTCCTTTCCTCTCCTTTCCTTTCTCTTTTAACTCCTGCCCCCTAGTGGAGGTACTCATGAATTGCAGGAGTCAGGGAAGAAAGGGCCAAGGTCATCACTGACTGCATAGATCACTTATGTCTTATCTATATGCAATTAACATACAATTGTTTTTCCTCATGGTGTGGAATCATCTGGACAGATTTTCACCAAATTTGAAAGTTGTTTGTAAAATGATGGCCCCGATAGGGGATGCTAGACAAAAAGAAAGGGAATAAAAAGGACCTCTGAAGCCATCTGCTTTCTAAACACCTTTTGAGACATGAATATCAATGTGAGCTTCCTCTGAGAAAAATGGCTTGATCTGGTGGTCAGTACTTCATCAGTAGATAAAATCCTTGGCAAATATCAGGATTTCTTGTAGATAATACCTCCTTATAAATAGCCTAATGTGTGTCCAGTAGTACCTTTATAAGTAGCCAGGTCATGACTAGTAACATTATTTACATATGAAGGCTACAAGTGCCTACATGTCCGGGCTAGGAAGGGGGGATTCTCACTTGAGGCAGGAACTTTCAGATAATAAACAGGAAAACCCGTTTTATAGTTTAGAAAGCCCCACCAAAGCCAAAGGGTGAGAAAAATATGACACACTTGAAGAGAGAATCAAAAAGAGGTGAGGAATATAGGTCCCCATAATGAGATGTTGTTATTATTATTAGGTGCCATCAAGTTGTTATTCAACTCAGAGTGACCCTATGTACAACAGGTGAAACACTATTGTCAGTGCTTCTCTGCTATTCATAGGGTTTTCAATGGTAGATTGATTTGGGGGGGGGGTTGCCAAGTACTTCTCCCAAATAATGAGATAGGGGCTTAAAAACCCACAAAGATGTTCCCCTCAATGTAGTGTCCAGAGCCTGCAGGTGTCTGTAGTTCTCAATAATGTCAACAGTTCTCAGTAGGAGTCCAGGGCAATGTCCACAGCTCTCAGCAGCACCCACAGTGTTCGGGTGCAGGCAGAAGTTTACAGATGCCTGTGGATGTCCACAGTTCTACTAAGATGTTCAGAGATACCCACAGCCTCATTGTTAGACTTATATGCTTCCTTACCTCTATCTCAGAAGTCTTTGCTGCTGGCCTTGCCCATTTTCTCATTTCTGCCTCAGAAAGCATAATTTATTCTGTTCTCTTTGTCTTCTCATTTCCCTTCTCCTTGTACCTGCCTAACTCTCCAGCCTGCTTGCCCTGGCATTCAGGACGCTCTTTGCTTTTCCAACCCTAAATAAACCATCCTCTAAGTTCCTTTCCATGTCCATTTCTAAATTCTTTTATAAACATGACCCAGGATCAAGGTTTGCTGCCAGCTTCCCAGATCCCTCCCCTGGTGCTACAGTAAGGTGCAACACCCATCTCTCTGCTAGTAGTCTGACTTAAAATATATTTTATTGTCAAATTTACTTATGGGACACTTTAGTGTACATTGTTTATTTTCTTTCTTTCATTGTAACATTTGTAGCTCATCATTTTATGGATTTATATGAGTTAAATATTTACTTTTTTGGGGGTGCTGGAAATCAAACCCAGAGCCTCATGCATGCTAAACAAGCACTCTACCTCTGGGCTACTTCCTCAGCCCAAGAAACTTATGCCTTTTGAGAAGTTTTCTAAAATGTCATGTATTGAAGAAGACATTCAAATTTTTCATGGATTTTTCAAAGTGATTGATTTTAATATATATTTTTGCACACAATGAAGAAATTAAATGCTACAAAATTCATCCCAGAGATGAATAAATCTTAGTTTCAAATCACCAAGAGTGGTTCAACATATGCAAGATTGTTGTTGTTGTTGTTGTTAGGTGCTGTTGAGTCAGTATCCAACTCATAGCAACCCTCATAGGGTTTTCAATGGCAGATTGTTTTGGGATTGCCTTGGGAGTGGATTGCCAGGTCCATCTCCCATTTTTGCAGTGCTGGGAATCGAACTCCGGACCTCAGAGACTGCAGAGTGGCGCTCTACCAACTGAGCTAAATCCCAGCTCTTATGCAAGATAGTAAAGGTAATAAAACATGTAAACAGACTCAGAAACAGAAACCACATGATCCTACCAATAGATGTGGAAAAGGACTTTGACAAAGTCCAACATTCTTTTCTGATTAAAGTTTTGAATTAACTAGGAATTAAAGAAACATACCTCAACATAATAAAGGCAATATATGGTAAACCCACTGCCAACATCATACTAAATGGGGAAAAACTGAAAGCATTTCCCCTAAAATCAGGAACAAGACAAGAGTATCCACTGTCTCCACTACTACTCAATGTAGTAATTGAACAATTAGCCACAGAAATAAGACAAGAGAAAGAAATAAAAGGGACCCAAATAGGAAAGGAAGAAATCAAATTATCCCTATTTGCAGATGACATGATCCTATACTTAAAATACCCAAAAGACTCCAACAGAAAACTCTGAGAACTGATCAACACTTTCGGCAAAGTAGCAGGATACAAAATTAATATACAAAAATCAGTAGCTTTTTCTTATGCCAATAGTGACCAGGCAGAGAAAGAAACCAGGAAAACAATCCCATTCATAATAGCTTCAAAAAATACCTGGGAATAAACTCAACCAAGGAGTTGAAAGACCTCTACAATGAAATTTTTTAAACACTAAAGAAAGAGAAGGAAGAAGACACCAGAATTTGGAAAGATCTGTTGTGTTCATGAATTGGGAGAATTAATATTGTGAAAATGGTTATATTACCAAAATCAATATACAGACTTAATGCAATCCCCTTCAAAATCCAAATAACATTCTTCACAGAAATAGAGAAAATAATCCAAAAATTCATTTGGAAGCACAAAAGACCACAAATTGCTACAGATTTCAAATTATGCTACAAAGTTATAGTAACAAAAACTGCATAGTACTGGCACAAAAACAGACATGTAAACCAATGCAACAAAATAGAGGATCCAGAAATAATCCCATGTAGCTACAGCCACTTGATATTTGACAAAGGTGGAAAAATATAAGTTGGAGAAAAGACACCCTTTTCAATAAATTTGCTGGGAGAACTGAATATCTTCATGCAGAAGACTGAAAATAGATCCCTCTCTCACCTTGTACAAAAATCAGTTCAAAATGGATTAAAGACCTTAATGTAAAACTTTGAGACTACTAGAGGAAAACAGGGGAAACACTTCAAGACATAGGCATAGGCAAGGACTTTCTGAATAGGACCCCAATAGCACAGGAAACAATAGCAAGAATTGACAAATGGGATTGCATGAAATTAAAAAGCTTTTGAACAGCAAAGGACACAATTTTCAGAGTGAAGAGACAACTTACAGAATGGGAGAAAATCTTTGTCAGCTATATATCAGAAAGAGGATTAATATCTAGACTATATGAAGACCTCAAAAAATTAAACATCAAAAAAGCAAAGTATCCAATCAAACAATGGGCAAAAGAACTGAACAGAGACTTCTCAAAAGAAGAAATACCAATGGTCAACAATCATATGAAAAAATGTTCAACATCCTTAGCCATCAGGGAAATGCAAATCAAAACTACACTGAGGTACCATCTCACTCCAGTCAGAATGTCTACCATCAACAAAACAAACAACAAATACTGGCAAGGATGAAGAGGGAAAGGAACCCTTATGCACTGCTGATGGGAATACAGGTTGATGCAACCACTATGGAAATCAGTATGGAGGGTCCTCAAAAACTAAAAGGAGAACTGCTTTATGACCTGGATATCCCACTCCTGAGTATATATCCAAAGGAATATAAGTCAATACACCACAAAGATACCTGTTCATTCATGTTTATTGTAGTTATTCACAATAGACAAGATATGGAATCAACCTAGGTGTCCATCAACAGATGAGTGGATAAGGAAACTGTGGCGTGTATACCCCATGAAATTTTATTCAGCTATAAAGCAGAAAAAGTTATGGCATTCACTGGAAAATTAGTGGAACTAGAGATCATCATTTTAAGCAAATTAAGCCAGACCCAGAAAGACAAACATTGCATGTTTTCTCTCATATGTGGATGTTAGACTTCAATATATATTCATTAGTAAGACATACAGGTCATTAAAGCAGACAGGACTTAAGTAGGGAAAGGTAATGGATTAAAGAATGTGGAGAGGAGACAAGAAAATAGGGCAATGGGAGAAAAAAACATATCATGTATCTTGCCTTGATGGCAAAATCAGGATATACATATATAGATAGATATACTCACAACAAAGACATGTAAGTAGAAATGAGACCATTGGTAGGGGGAGGGAAAATGGGAGGAGGGTCAGGAGAGGGTAGGGGGGAAGTGAACATGAGCAAAGTACAATGAAATGCCTGTACGGAAATGTCATAATGAGACCCATTACGTTGTATGTTAAAAATTACTAATAAATTCAAAAAACCACCATGAGCATTTTTAAATGAGAATTTTTCCAGAGATGGAAACCCAATTTGAAAGGGTCACCCATGTGAGAGCTAATGGGAAAGACTATCTCTTTCAAGAACTAATGAAAAAGTTCAATGAGAAGAATGCTTGGTGGAAGATCAGAATTGTGTTCTTTCACAGACAACTGAAACCAAAGTCTAGTTCAAAGAGACATTTGGCTTGTGGTCAGGAGATATGTGGCATATAAATTCAGATGCTTCTGTTAGAGAAAATAGTGCTTTTAAATTTGAGCTCCAAATCAGTTGTGCCAAAGAATCTCCACCAGTTCTATGCCTGGAATCTTAAAAGAAAGGTTAAATGTTCCAATGAAAAGGTCACATCAGAACCAATTACTAAACCTCAAAAGTTGCTAAAATCATTATTAGCAGAGCAGCAGCCACAATTCCAACATGTTTGAGCTAATACCAGAGCTTAAACTGTAAATTTCAATGTTGTGCAATAGAGAAGAAGCAGTATTTAACTCTCCCAAACCACTGGTTCCCTCAAACTACCCTTTCATCTTTCAAATGCCTAAAATACCAAGTGAATGTCTCCCCCTCACATCATTGCTATTAATAAATCTCAAGTGTAGATGCCTCAAATAATTGGCATTGATATGTGATAGAGCCGCTTCTCACATAAGCAACACCATGGAATGTGTTCCTGAGTGGAGAGCAGCAGGGATTTACTCAAATATGCTGTAAAGCATAACAATAAATATGACCCCTAAAGACACTTGTAACAAAGTTGAACAATATCACAGCTCAGGATTATTTCAACTATAGGAAATTATTATAGTTTCAGCATTAATGCTTTTTTTTTCTGTCCCAGGGGTGTTGAATGCAGGGCCCCTTGTGCAGGAGGCTCTACCACTGAGCTTCATCCCCAGGCCCTTTTTTATTTTTTATTTTGAGACAGGGTGATGCTAAGTTATGCAGACTGCCTCTAGCCTTAAACTCATAACTCTCCTGCCTCAGCTTCTGAAGTCTCTGGGAATATAGAAGTGTGCCATGGTGCCCAGCTTCAACTTTAATGTTTTTGTTGCTTCTATTAAACTTGGCTTAACAATAATTACTTCCTTATGAAGTGAAAGTTTCCCAGAGTCTCTTTCTTTCCTGGCACTTGTAATGAAGTGTATAAAGTTAACTACCAGTTTTCTCTCTTATTGACAAAAGAAATCAGCCTATTAAGCACTTGGAAATCCCTCTGCCTAGAGAAGCACAGCCCTTGGCAAATAATAAGTACTTAATAAATATTTTCTGAATGATTTACTGAATCACCCTTACATGACTTGGGGTTTTTTATTGTAAAAAATAAAAAAATCCAACTCTGGCTAGTTTAAGAAAACCAGTACTTTATTTAAGGATACAGGGGAGCAATCAGGTTTAGGAAAATACTATAGAATCCAGCTCCCCAGATACCAGAGCAGAAACCAGGCAGCTCCAGAAAGCATCAAGCAAGAACTACTTGATACCTCAACCACTCTTTTTATCACTCCATTCATGAATAACATTCAAGAGAAAATTTTTAATTGACCAAGCTTGGGTCCACATCTTTGCTACTAAAATAAGAAAGGATAGGGTATCTTTATTACTATTCCTGTTGTATTTCATCCAGTGTGGAGAGAGAGACTTCAGGGTATCTTTATTACTATTCCTGTTGTATTTCATCCAGTGTGGAGAGAGAGACTTTTCAAAAATGAAATTGAGGAGCTATTCCCAGAAGAAGCCTGCAGCGGTAGCTCTGTGGCATCCGATTCCGTCAGATCTTGGAAGCTAAGCAGGGTCGGGCCTGGTTAGTACCTGGATGGGAGACTACCTGGGAACATCAGAAGCTGTAGGCTTGGGAGAAGGACCTGGCAACCCCCTCCCAAAAATCAATCTGCCATTGAAAACCCTATGAACAGCAGAGAAGCACTGACAATAGTGTTTCCCCTGTTGTACAGAGGGTCGCTATGAGTCGGATACTGACTTGATGGCACCTAACAACAACAACAAATTCCCAGAAGAACATAGAATGGATGAAGAAGAAGAAAGAAGAAAGAGGGGAGAGAAGATAGTGGACAAATAGCACATGCCTTCTATCCCAGAGTAGAGGGAAGCCTTGACTAATGGTTTCGAGCTCACATTGACTAGATAGAAACAGTGATAGTATAGATTGGGAGACAGTAGAGGGAACAGGATGAGTATCTAAATCATGGATCTGGTCCAGAGGACCTACGCAAAGGACAGCAGCTGAGTTGCCATTTTGCAGATCAGATTCCAGGGACTCAGAGAAGACTTCGGATCCTGGAGACTCAGAGAAGACTTCATATGCACACCCATGGGTACCCGGACCATACACAGAATACAGCCTTGGCATCACATTAACACCTTGCCCATGGGACACAGACTATAAGCTCCAGGTGAGTTAACCTGAGGTGGCACACAGAGTTGCCATCGCTAATGGTGCCCACTGCACAGCCAGAGTCTCTGGGCTGGTGCAGGATCCTCATGCAGGAGGGTAGGCATCAGATCCACCAAAGGTGATATGTTATCATCCCATCCATCCTGAAGTGGGTGTGGGGAGTGAACACAGGAGGGGCTGGGGATCATGTGCCAGCAGAGCATGCCCAGAGCTGCCACAAGGCTCCCTCCCTCCTGTTGAGGCAGGACAGTTGCACGGGCACGACTTTCATAGACACATGGGCACATGTGCACTTGGACCCCAGATCCATGGGATGTGATTCAATATTGCCCCACTGCACCATGGAATCAGCTAGGGTCTGCGGAAGCGACTGAGTCCCACTTGGGCAGAGCGCAACCGCAGTACTGCAAATGGCACGCAGCAGTGCACTTTGTCCCAGGGCAGTTTCGAGCATGACTTCTGTGCAGCCAGACAGGCTGCAGATTCACCATGGGTGGTCCTATATCATCCCGCCTGCTACAGGGAGGAATGACGAGACCACAACGGGACTTGGATCTCCCAAGTGGACTCTCAAGTGGACGGAGAGCCCTGCATTAAAGACCCACTATAGCAGGCATATTCCCTCCATGTGCAGGCTTTGGGGCAGATATCTCCAATTTGGGGAATTGGCACCCAAACTCGGTGGGGCAGGGAGAACTCCAGGAAGGCCACCACAGGCTCCACTGCCTCTCTGACATTATAACAGAGACAGAATTTCTATTTAATGGGACAGACTCTATAGGCACTCGGTGTCCCACTTAAACCCGGGGATTGTGGGGCTACCTGCCATATCCACTGGGCAGGGAGAAGCTGCACAGAAACCCCACCCCATAATGCAGCCTATTTCTAACAACAACAACAGAAAAAAAGCTGACAGGGAATAGCTCCTCTCCTGCAGCAAAGTCAGTGGCCTGAAAGAAGAGAGAGAGCCCCTTTTCAGAAGATTTACCTCTGCTGCAGATTGTGGGAAAAACACTGCCAGCCTGAGTTCTGCAGTGTTCATTTCATCCTTACTGTCTTCATAGTTCAGATACCACTTGTGAGAGCATACAAGGGGTTGTGTGTGTGTATTTTATTTTTATTTTTTATTTTTGTTTATTATTATTATTTTAATTTTTTTATGTTTTGGTGTGGAAGTGTGTGTATGGGTGTGGTTTTTCTTTCTTTCTTTCTTCTTTTTCTCTTCTTTTTTTCCTATTCTCCTTCTATTTTTCTTATGCTATATATGTGTTTTTGTTTTAGTTAATTATTTTATCCTTAAATTTTAACCTTAATTTTAATTTTGACTGTAATTTCTATTAGTCTCTGTTCTCTTTCTCCTCTTTATCCCTCTTCTGTCATCATATCCTCCCCCTTCCAAACCCCCAGAAGAGAAACAGAATCTATTGCCTCCCTATCCCCTAACCCCTTTGGAATAGTGAACCAGAGAATGGGAACCTGAGGAGTGAAGAGTACAGGACAAAGATAAGAGTGCCATGAGCTGATGGTCCACTGAACCTGTGAGATCTGACTAACAACTAAGCCCATTAAGAGTCGAGTAGGGCTGGTGAACTAGAGTAAGAGCCCCACAGACTAGACAACTGAGGAAGAGCATCACACCCAGTAGAAAACCTAGTGTCTGGGATCTCAGGATCAGAGGGAACGTGAATGGGACAGAACTAAATTTAGAGCCTGCAACAGATCCTTATCTAGGGTTCTGAAGCTGTAAAATACGGGGCTGAGGAGTGAAAAAAAGCACCAGAGATCCATCACCACACAAACTCAAAGGAATAACAGAGGGAGAAGTTCTGCACACTTAGGAGAGATGAAATCTCTTTCCTGGACCATATTATGGGCAAGCAAAATAAACCTACAAGAAACACAAAGGGGCAGACTGGATCTAAAGACACCATAGACCAAAGCACTTCAACAAATTCCTCCAATGAATCTCAATTCCTAGAGATCTCTGAATTGGAATTCAGAGTTATGGTTATAAATATGCTAAGAGAAATCAAAATGAATACCACCAGCACCCTTGAAATCTTTGAAAAGAAGGTATCTCACCTGGAGTCTGTTCTATCCTCCCAGCTAGAAATGATTAGAAAAAATCAAATAACAATCATTGACATGCAAACTAAACTAAATGAATTAAATTCTGCAAAAGAATCCTTTTCATCAAGACTGGATGAAACTGAGCTAAGGATTTCCAATTCTGAAGATGCCATCCAAGAAATTAAATACATACAGTCAGAAAGGAAAACAATGATGAAAGAATTTTAAAAAGATTTTCAAGAAACCTTAGACAGAATGAAAAAACAAAACTTAAGAATTCAGGGTGTCGCTGAAGGAGAGGAAAGATCCACCAGAGGTCTAGAAAATCTAGTATATGATATCCTCAAGGAAAACTTCCCAGAGATAATCCAGGATACGGATACATACAAAACTGAAACATTCAGGACCGCATCCAGAGTATATCAAAATAGGTCATCCCCAAGACATATCATAGCTTGAATGCTTTCATTAGAAACCAGCGAGGCTATCCTAAAAGCAGCAAGGTAGAAATCCCAAATGACTTTTAAAGAAAAACCTATTAAAATTACTTCAGACTTCTCCATATCAACACTGAAAGCTAGAAAGGCCTGGACACAGGTAATCCATGTCCTAAAAAAGAACAATCTCCAACTAAGAATACTATATCCAGCAAAATTATCTTTGAAAATAGATGAGGAGTATAAGACATTCCATGATATTCTCACCTTCAAATGATTTGCAACCACCAAACCAGCCCTACAGAGAATTGTAAGTCAATTTCCACATCCAGGAGAGATAAGAAAACCCCATATAAGAAACTAAAGACTTGGTTAGCTGAGATGAGTGCAATCCAAGAAAGGAACAAAGCAACCATGATTCATAAACCAGTAACATGTAATGATTGGATGCATAACAATAGTTCCTACTCAATAATCACTATTAATGTAAATGGTCTTAGCTCACAAATTAAGAGCCAGAGACTGGCTAAGTGGATGAAAAAACATAAACCTTCAATATGTAGTATTCAAGAAACCCATCTAACTCACAAAGACTGCAACAGACTGAGAAATAAGTGCTAGAAAACAATATACCAAGCAGGGTGGGGACATAAAAAGCAGGGGGTGCAATTCTAATACCAGATAGATTAACTTTTAATCCAAAACTAATTAGAAGAGACAAAGAAGGACACTATATTTTCGTCGAAGGAACAATCAGTTGGGAACCAATAATGCTCCTAAATATTTACACCCCAAAAACTGGGGCACCTAGCTTTATAAGACAAACTTTATGGAATATAAAGAACTTTATTAAACCAGACACAATAATAATGGGAGACTTCAATACCCCACTTTTATCAAGAGACAGGTCATCAAAATGAAAAATCAACAGAGAAATGTCGAATCCAATCTCCATCCTAAACCAGCTGGATCTCATAGATATATACAGAATATTTCATCCACACAATGAGGAATACACATTCTTCTCAGCTCTACATGGAATGTTTTCTAAGATAGATCATATGCTAGTTCATAAGAATTCCCTCAACAAATACAAAAAAGTAGAAATTATCCCCTGTTCCTTATCAGATCACAATGGAATAAAATTGGAGCTCAAGAGCAAGAATAACTCCAGAAATTTTACATACTATGGAGATTAAATAATACACTGCTGAAGGAACAATGGGTTGTTGATGAAATCAAAATGGAATTTAAAAAATTCCTGCAATCAAATGATGATGAAAACACATCCTACCAAAATATATGGGATACAGCAAAGGCAGTTTTAAGAGGGAAGTTTATAGCAGTAAGTGCCTTCATCAATAAAGTAAGGAAGAGCCAAATAAATGACCTAATGATGCACCTTAAGACACTAGAAATCCAACAACAAATCAATCCTAAAAGGAGCATCCAAAAAGAAATTACAAAAATAAAGGGAGAAATATCTCAATTAGAATCTAAAAAGATAATTCAAACATTAATAAGACTAAGAGCTGGTCCTTTGAAAGATTAATAAAATAGACACTCCTCTGGCCAATCTCATCAAAAAGTATACACCTCCCAAGTTGCTGGAATTATAGGTATGCACTACACCTCTGGCTCATTTTGAATATTATAATGGAACAACTCTGCAAATCAAATCCCCTCCCCTCATAGCTTGTTGTTTATTGTTTAGTGACTTTTTTTAACTAATTTTGTAAAGACTCTATTCTTTGTCATATGTGGTTACTGAATTCCTTGTTCTATACACTTGGTGGCCGGCTAGTAATTCAACAGAATTACTATGTGTCTGGGATAAAAACAAATTAACTGCCTTTCAGTATTTACTAAGGATCTCTGTATATGTTTGATGTATACTTGTAACTGCCTGTAATTTTACTACCTCATTGCACAAAGCCTGGAGCTGAACCACAGGTAAAAGCTTATGGCCTCCTCAG
Source organism: Pedetes capensis (assembly GCA_007922755.1). Classification (NCBI taxonomy): domain Eukaryota; kingdom Metazoa; phylum Chordata; class Mammalia; order Rodentia; family Pedetidae; genus Pedetes; species Pedetes capensis. The sequence goes on from VMDO01006469.1 coordinate 55,112, forward strand.
ATCTTTCTTGAGTGTGCACACTGCCCTAGTATACATGCAACCATACATATTGCCCAGAACATGTAAGAGCTTTTCACAGCCTTTAATTCCCCAAAGCATCACACTTCCCAGCCTCTCTCCCAAACTTTTCAGTTTTCTATTATTTCCCCTCACTGTTATCCTTTGCCCCATGAGGGAAAATCTAAGACATTTGTCTTTAAATATTTTCAGTAAACACGCCTCAATATAGCCAAGTCAGCCCTGGGAGAATTCCAAGTTTGGCAAAAAATAAAGGCAAATCCTTTCATCCAGCCTTCAAGAGAGTCATTAGTCAGGTCAAAATAATCAGCCAAAATTTTTTTTTTAGAATAAGATCTGTTCTATTCCCTCCATTACTGGGAACCTGCACCAGGAATAAGGGCTATCATCTGCAAAAACACTGCCAATCATAGGGTTGGGGGATGATACCAGGATAAGTTTAAATGCCACAAAACTCTCTCATTGAGATTCAGATATATTTTCTTGATTAAGCATTCCTCAGTTGCTGTTTTTGATTAGTTCCAAAAGCTCTAGAAAAGTTGATTCTAACAGTTGTTGTCAATCTATTCATTGCTTTTAGGGAGAGATGAACTTCTAGAGTTTCCTATTCTGCCATTTCACTGATGACTCAGGTAGTTCTTAAAATAAAAAAGATGATCAATTGTCATAAACAGCTCTCTAACCTACTAGTTTTTAGTTAATTTGTAATTAACATGACATTGGTCTTGGTTCATCAGATTACCAAAATTTTAAACTGAGAGCATTTAGTATCAACAACGTATGAAGAAATAGGCATTCCTATACTATTGGTGGCAAAGTATGAACTTTAAGTGTTGTTTCAGCCTATTAATTCTGCTACAAGGGATTTAGCTTATGGTCACACATGCATAAAGCTGTACTTACAGGGATGTGCTTTGCAAGACTGTATACTGAAAATCTGAAGACAAACAGGGGTGCTCAATAGGAGGGTAGTTAAATAAATTATAGCACCAAAATTGCTGCAAGGTACACCCTGTGGCACCATCAATTCCAACTTTACATTGTTGGCAATTGGTTTTTCCTCCATCCATATCTCAGATGGGGAAGATTAATGTTCTTATAGTGTTGGGGAGGTGAGAGAGTTTCAGACTTGGTGGGAAGGGCATAATCAAACAGACATACTTGAGGCAACTACATAGAAGGAAGTGGGGAGTTGGAGATGAGTTCCCATCTCTAACATTCTTCTGGATCTGTCTCCTTGGACTCATGAGAGCAAATCAGAAGCCAAGATGTGTGGTATGATCTCCCACTGACACCTTTGTGTGTGTACTGTGTTCATATAAATATATATGTGTGTATTTATTTTGAAAGAACTAGAAGGAAACATACAAACTAATCATCTTAGCTACTTCTAGGAAAAGAAATGGCAATTGGGAAAGAATGAGGATCCTCCAACTTTGCTGTTGTTATTTGAACCTTTGCACCAGTCGTGAGTCTATTTGGCTCAAAAAATCATCTAATTCAAAAGCTTTCTTAAGAACATTGAAGAAAATGGGGATGGGAGAATCAGTTGTGGCTGCTTCACCCTTGCAACAATAATAACAAGCAGTATAGTTAGAGAATGCCAGAGCCTGAGTGAATGCGTGGATCACAACTTTAAGAGATCAGATTTGCTCAAGTTGACATTGTGAGTGACAGCGATAAAGGCACAACCTAGGTCTACTTAATGGCATGTGGTTGTTCTCTGCTGTCTAGTTGGTCTGAGTCATAGCAACCCTAAGTAAGCAGGATGAAACACTACCCAACACTATGCTACACACAAGGTCGTTTCTTATGTTTGAGCCATTGTCGTACATACTATATTTCTTCTCATTTTGAGTCATGGTACATCAGCAAAAGGTGATCCCAGGGGCTTTACTCCTTTCCCATCATTAAAGTTCAATCTACTTTGAGGAGGCACTCCTTCCCCAGTCGTTTCTCGAATGTTTTCCAACCTGGAGGGCTCATTTTATGGTACTATGTTTGACAGTGCTTCTCTGCTCTTCTTAGGTTTTTCAATGGCTAATTATTTCAGGAGTAGGTTCCTGGGTCTTTCTCCTTGGTCTTAGTTTAGAAGTTCAGCTGAAACCTGTCTACCAGGGGTGGCCCTACTGGTATTTGAAATACTGGTGGCATAGCTTTCAGCAACACAGCAACACAAAATCCCCCACAGCACGACAAGCTGACAGACATGTGTGGCCTTAATAGCATTTGTTGCTGTTGTTAGGTGCCTTCGAGTCGGTATCCGACTCATAGCCGCCCTCATAGGGTTTTCAATGGCTGAGTGCTTCGGGATTGCCTTGGGAGTGGATTGCCAGGCCCTTCTCCCATTTTTGTGGTGCTGGGAATTGAACTCAGGACCTCAGAGACTGCAGCACAGTGCTCTACCAACTGAGCTAAATCCCAGCCCTTAATAGCATAGGAAAACTATATTCCAAAACCAAAGGAAAGCCTAAGATGACAGTGATAACCAATGAGCTATTAGAGCTGAGGAATCTGTAGGTCAGTTGTGGCTCATCCAGTCCTCCTTCTCAGTAAAAAGTAGAGAAGAGAAAGTGAGAGTCTTGTAATGAGACCCTGATTGTGGTTGGAAGTATGCAGGAAGAGGCCGTGACAGTTTTTGTCTTCTCTGAGACATGAATGCCAGTATCTGTCACTTAGAATCCCCAAAATAGCTGTTGACAATTAGAAAAAGAAATCAAGCACTTTATCAGTATCTGTGGAGTCATTGACTTAAAAAGACCCTCATGCTACATTTAGCACTCAGAAGCAGCAGCTGCAACAAGCTGCCTCTCTCTGCCAGGCATGCTTGGTACTAATTGTTTCACTTGAATAAGCTAGGAGATGGGTAGTAGAATCTAATTCAGACTAATTCATATACAGCCCATGTGAATGGGTCAATTACTAAACATCTACTCTGTGCCACGCTTTAAAATACACTTCCTACTCTCAAAAAGCTGACTCAAGTGGAGCATAGAACACAAAGAACAAGCTGAGGGAGATGGAAAATATTGTTTAGCTTGAAGAAGGGATGGCTCTAAGGTGGAGGGGAAGGAAGAAGTCAACCAGAGTCAGAAGCTCGTTTTTAACTCCTTTTAGTGTTGACTAAAAGAACCAGTCAGGTGCAGTGGTGCACACCTGTAATTCCAGTGACTGGGGAAGTGGAGGCAGGAGGATCGCAGGCTCAAGGCTAGAGGCAGCCTGCACAACTTTGTGAGACTTTGTCTCAAGATCAAAAACGAAAAAGGAGCTGGGGGTGCTTCTTAGTGGCAGAGCGCTTGTAAAGTATGCACGGGGCCCTGGGTTTAGCCCCCAGTAACACAAATAAATAAATAAATAAATAAATAAATAAATAAAATAAGAATCTGATTTATTCTATATTGTTCCAAACAGCAGAATAATGCATACCTTCAAATCACAGAAAAACAGTAGTGGGAAGGAAGGGTCATACTAAGGAATTTGCTAGGCCCCCTGTGGCAGAATAAAAAGAATAAAGAAAAGGTGGATTTATGGGTTGTGCTGAAGTTCCTGTATATAAGCTAAACTGGCAAACATGTGGTAAACATCTCACTTTTGCCTAGCCAGTATCTGCTCCCCCTGCAATTCTTATGGTCCTCTGGCACTATCAATCATTAGCTCCCACCTCCTTAAACACAGGATGAGGAAGAGACTGAAGACAGATCAATTAGACTGCTCTCCTAGGAATTTGACTCAAGCAGAGACACACAAGGACTGAAAGAGTTGGGAATTGGGTAATCCAATGATAGATGTCTAAAGAGGTCGTTTATGAATTCCTGCTCAGAAACTTCTTGGGGTTCTGTCCTTCTAGTTCTTCATATGTAGGCTGAGGTGCAAACTGGTGAGAGCAATAGTGTTCACCCATCAGGCCCCACAGACCAGAACAGGAGCCTGAAGGAGGACTGGATCTCAAAAAGGCAGCTACCGGGTGATCAAAACTAGGACCTGCACTCAGGGCTGGCCCATTAACAATGGTGACCTGGAAAAGACTCTCAGAGGACTGACTTCCCCATAGCCTGTGGTTAGGGTAGGTGCTCCAGCCTGGGACAGACTTAGGCTACAGCTAAGGGGACTGGACAAAACTCTGCCAAGTGGCCCATAGCTCAGGGAGAATAGCAGTTTAATTTGAAAAACAAAACCAGGAGGAATAGATAGACATAAGTGGAGTATATAAAAGATATAGAAATATGTGTGATGTTTATCTATAATAAAGGGTTTACAACAGAGATTTAACATTATGCAATTGTGGAAGTCAGTTAAACAGTCTGAGCCTCTATAAGGTTGTTGTCTTTGCATCTTTTCTCAGTTTGAAGTCCACAGGGCTGGGAAAGATGGCTGTAAAGTGTAGAGCAACAAGAACAAACTAGAACCCACAAGCCTGGACCAAACCCCATGTCACTTCTTATTGTCTGTGACTTTTGTTCTGCTTTTATTTAAATTAATTTTAGCTGACACATAAAACATAAAACTGTATATACTAATGAAGTACCATGTGATAGTTTGATATATGTATACATTATATAATGTTCAAATTAAACATATTTATCTCTTCAAATGGGAGAAGGACCTGGCAACCCCCTCCCAAAAATCAATCTGCCATTGAGAACCCTATAAGCAGCAGAGAAGCACTGACAATAGTGTTTCCCTTGTTGTACAGAGGGTCGCTATGAGTCGGATACCAACTCCAGGGCACCTAACAACACAACATCTCTTCAAAAATTTATCATTTCTTTATGGTGGAAATTTTCAAATCTTTTCTTCTGGCTTTTTGAAATGCATAGTCTATTACTATTGTGTATAGACATGCTGTTGGGCAATAGCTCACCAGAACTTCTCCCTCCTAACTGTAACTTAGGACCCATTGGTGAACATTTCCCCAACCCTTCTTCCCCAGTCTTTCTCCTTCTACTCTCCCCAGCCTCTGGTAATCACCATTCTACTCTCACCTTCCATGAAATCAATTCTTTTGGGCTTTACATATGAGTCAGATCATGAGGTACTCGTCTTTCAGTGCCTATTTTATTTCACTTACCATAATGATCTCCAGTTCCATCTATGTTGTTGTGAAGGCAAGATTTTGTTCTTTTTATGGCTGTTATTCCATTATGTATATATACCCCCTTTGTCCATTCATCAGCTGATGGGCATTTTAGGTTGTTTTCCTTTATTGGCTACTGTGAATAGTGCAGCAATGAGCATGGGAGTGCAGATGTCTCTTTGACATGCTGATTTCTTTAGATATATACCCAGGAGTGGTATTGCTAGATCATATGGTAGTTCTATTTTTAGTTAGTTTGGTGATTTTTGAGCAACCTACATATTGTTTTCCATAATAGTTGTAAGAATTTACATTCCACCAATAGCATACAAGGGTTCTCCTTACTCCACTTCCCTGCCAGCATTAATTATTTTGTCTGTTTGATAATAGCCATTCTTAATGGGGTGAAGAGGTATCTCATAATCACTATGGTATGTGAATTGGAAGAGAGACTGAAGACAAGGAGACTATCTCGGACCTAGCAACTGATCTTAGGTAGAAGAGTGCATTAGTTTCCTATGGCTACTCTAACAAATTATAACAAACTTAGTGACTTAAAGTGGCTGGGATTTAGCTCAGTGGGTAGAGCGCTGCGCTGCAGTCTCTGAGGTCCCGAGTTCAATACCCAGCACCACAAAAATGGGAGAAGGACCTGGCAATCCACTCCCAAGGCAATCCCGAAACAGCCATTGAAAATTGTATGAGGGTCGCCAAGAGTCGGATACCGACTCGACGGCACCTAACAACAACAACAGCGACTTAAAAGAATGCAAATTTATTCTCTTATAATTATGGAGGCCAGATTTCCCAAAGGAGTCTTACAGGGCTAAAACCAAGATATCTACAAAGCTGATTCCTTCTGGAAATTCTGGGGGAGAATTTGTTTCTCCCCTCTTTCAGTTTCTGTTGGCTGCCAACATATGGAGATCCCCAGAAGAAAGTTGCAATATAAGCATTAGAAGCTTTGGAAAAGTATCCAGGGTAAAGATAAAGATTTGGGAGCACAGGCAGAAAAATGATCCAGGAAGAATATAAACTCTTCTGGGGCAGGGAATTAGATTTCCTTATCCTTCCATCCTAGGTGACTTAGCATAGTATCTGGCACATAGTAAGTGTTCAATAAATGTTTGAAAATGAATGGGTGAAAGATCCCAGAGGAGAACAGAGCCAAGAAGCAGAGAGAATGGATGGAAGGAGAAATCCTTGTTCTCTGAAACAGGAGGTAATAGAAAGGAAAAGAGGTAGCTATGCAAAATAATTTAGAAATGGACAGGATGTATCAGTAGGTCTCACCTTGGGCAATTTTGTTATCATCAAAGTGAAAGTGAAGTCATCAGTGAGGAATGTTACTGGGAGTGGGACTGAGGTTTGAGGAAAATAAACTATAAAATGACAGAACGGAAAGGACCTTGGAGGGTGATTATAGGTAACAACATTGCATTGTATATTTCAAAGTAACTGCAAGAGAGGATATTCAATGTTCTCACTGCAAAGAAATGATAAATGTTTAAGATGATAGATAAGCTTAATATCTTGATTTGATCATTACACAATATATATATACATATATTGAAATATCACAGTGTACCTCACAAATATGTACAATTATGTGTTAATTTAAAGTTTTTTAGATAAAAAAGAATCTTGGAGAGTATCAACACAGCTCTCATTTTATAGATAGGGAAACTTAGGCTCAAAGAAAGGAAAAAAATGTTCTGGTCATCAAGCTCAATAGAGTTTGGTCCATTCATAGAACAGGTATTTATTGAGTGCAGACTATGCTAGGCAGACTGTGTGAGGTGTTGGGAGTACAGTGGACAACAAGGCAGACACAGGCCCTTGCCCTCCTGGAGGGTTTTTTATTTGTTTGTTTACTTTGGCTTGGGTTTTTTATTTGTTTTGTTTTGCAAGATTTAGGGTTTGAACCCAGAGCATTGCACATACTTTGCAAGTGCTCTACCATGGAGCTGCACTCCCTCCAACCCATTTTTTAAATTTTTATCTTGAGACAGAGTCTCACTAAATTACACAGGCTGCCTCTGGCCTCGAACCTGCAATCCTTCTGCCTCTGCCCCCAAAATTGCTGGGATTAAGGGCGGCCATCACCGTGCCTGGCCCCTCCTAGAGTTTTTGTTGTTGTGGTGGTGGTGTGCCATCGAGTCAGTATCCAACTCAGAGCAACCCTGCATACAACAGGTGAAATACAATTGCCAGTGCTTCTCTGCTGTTCATAGGGTTTTCAATGGTGGATGGATTTTGGGGAGTGGATTACCAGGTCCTACTCCCAAACCTACAACACCTGGTGCTCCCAGGAAGTCTCCCATCCAAGGGCTAACCAGGCTTGATCCTGCTTAGCTTCTGAGATCTGACGGGATCGGATGCCACAGGGCTACAGCTGCAGCTGGAGTTTTTAGTAGAGTGGGAATGACACAGAAGTAATCAGTGTGGCAAGTGTTATGGTGGAAAAAGTGCAAAGCGCTTAGGGAAGAATAGAGGAGGAAGCCTGAGAGTTCACAAGGAAGGAATAGCAAGATTGAGCAGCTGAAATGCCAGCACAGCTGAGGGTGGACAGTGACTTGGCTGTTAATCCAGGCCACAGTTCCATGACTTAAGTGATAGGTATAATCCCCGGGAGAAGAAAAGAAGGCAACTCCTAGAGCCTTGACCGTGTTTCCAACATTCCTTTATACTTGGCTCTTTTCTTCATGTTTCCAGCGCCAACAAGGGGCATGGGATGAAGGCCAAATGGTGGATTAAATCCTATCAATTTGAACAGACAAATATGAGGAAAACTCAGCAGTTTTATTCCACCTTACTCGGGGCACTTCACATTAAAGAAGCTGCCAGAACAGGGATTAACAAAGAGCTTCCTGAAGAAAGTGAGGAGAGAAAACTGGAAGCCTCCTCCATGGGCAGAGGACTTGCATTTTCCTCAGCTGTTGTCACTGTTGCTACAACAGAGCATCGCTGGGAATCCAGCAGTCCAGTTCTGTCCCTGATGCTGGTGGGTGAGGCCTGCCCTGGCAAAGCAGAAACATCCCGAGGGGCCAAGGGCAGCAACAGAAGGAATGACAGGCCATACCATCCAAGGCTTCAGCCCCAAAGCCTGCCAAGCCAGGGCCGAGACAAGCTTCCATGTGCATCCCAATAGAGATACCAATGTGCAGTGAAGGCCGAGAAGGAAACTTTCTCCCATCCCCTTGCATAGTTTTAGTGAAGGATTCAATAAACAAAGCAGAGCTTCCCAAACCATAGGCTTTGACCCACTGGAGTGCTGCCAATTATAAATAGAACAAGAATTATTGACCTTCTCAAGGTTTGGGGCAGTCAGGCAGAGCTTGAGGGAACCAGAGTAACCATACCAGTCACCACCAGCTACTCATAGCCTAGTTGGGCTTTGTTTCACAGGACAGACCCTGTAGAACACAGTCAGGAATTTTGCCCTCCATGCCCTAGCCAGTCAGCATGGAAGAAACTCCTGGCCCTCACTGCCCCATGGATTCATGTCAAGTATACACAAAGAAGTGACCAATCACCAAGACACCTGCTCAAGATTAGGAGAAGGAATGAAGAGAGGAACTGCCTGTGGGTACAGCTCTGAGTTCCAACCCCAAATCCATGTCTTTACCTAGGTTAGATATTTTCATCTCTTTGCTGCTGATGTACCCTTTTAGCAGCATCCAAGCTAGCCACATAGTGGCTGCACAAGGATTTTGGAAATTGGGACATCATCATTATTTTGAAAAAAAATTGCATGACATGAAAACTCAATTGGATTTGTAATCCATTTGTATCATCACAAAATATTTGAGCAACCACTAAAAGATAATGAAGAGCTACTAGATTCTTATTTATTTATTTATTTATTTATTCATTCATTCATTCATTTTATGGTGTTGGGTCTCAAACCGAGCACCTTGTGCATGGTAGGCATGCTAGGCAAGTACCACTGAGCTATAATCCAAGATCTAACTTCTTTAAATGTAATTTCAAGCTGGAGATGTAGCTCAGTGGTAGAGCATTTGCCAAGCATGAGCAAGGCCCTGGGTTCCGTTCCCAGCACCACAAAAATAAATAAATAAATAATAAAATTTCAGGTGTGTAAATCTTGGAATTGTTGGAAAACATGATTTGTACTGCTTTCCTCACCTACTTATCATTACTAAGTTCCTTGTCAGTGGGGACAATGAAGAATTCAAAGAGCCATTATGACAATCTTGGTAAAGAACAGTATGTAGTCATTTCAAGCACAACACCAAGTACAAAAAGTTATACTGAAGGAAGCATACTCAAGTTTTTCATTAAAGCATTGTATTTATAATTTTAACACAATTTTAACATATTTAAAATATTTCACATTTGTGTTTCTTATCATAATTAGATGATACAAAAGACAATGAATGTTTTCTATGAGTCTCATACTGGCACCCTCAAGTCCCTTCCTATTTACCCCCAAGTGCCATACAAATGTTATTATTTTCTATTTTTCATCACATAAAAGAGCAGAAAAACACCAAGATGAAAATCACAATAAGTTAATGAAAAGAAGAAAAGCAACAAGAAGAATAAAAAGAGTTGCTTGAACCACTTTATTCATCAGGACTTATTTAGTGGTAAATGGCAGAAGCCCAACTAGATCTAGCTTGGGCCAAATAAGTGGTGGGGATAGGTGAGTATTCTTATTGACTCAAGAACCAAAAATGTATAAATATCAGGGATACAGTTGGCCTCGGAGATGACTGGATAGAGGGACACAAACACTATTAACTCACTCTCATTCACTGTCTCAAGATCTCCATTTATCGATGCTGCTTTTCTCAGAATGTTTACTGTTCTACCTCTTGCTATCAAATTTTCTACACAGGGTAAGGAAGAGGTCTTTCAACAAATCCATGCTTACTTCTGTATCAATTGTGTGTTATATTAATCTGAAAAGTTCTGAGGAAGAATTCTGATTAGCCCACATTGGGTCAGGTGGCAACCTATTGACAAAGAATACAGAGTCCATTAGCAGAATAGTCCCCAAAGGAATCATAACTTTGATAACCCTTAAACTTTTGTTTCCTAAAATATTCATTTAATTCAATATGGCTTCTGTCAAGAAGAGACAGGATTGGAGGGTTTCTGGAAGGGAATGATATCAGCTTTCAGAACACCTTCCAGACTCCAGTTGCTATAATCCTTCCCAACTAAATTATTAGAGGAAGCCACCACATAGCCTTCAAGGGAAACTACAGACTGACAGATGTCTCTTCTAGCATAACAGACTTCAAGATTAACATCCTGATTTCTCCTATGCATGAAAACAAAAAATATCTCCTTTGGAATAGAAAGGACAGCCCATGCTATACCTGGTGTATCAATCAGGACCATCTAGGATCTGCTGGATTCTTCAACTCTCAGCAGCTTAAAATAATGCAAATTTATATCTCATTCATGATACATGTCCATCATGAAATTATCATAGTTCTGTGTTTATCCCGATGATTCATGGGCTCAGCCAGAGAGGAATAGAAAGCAGTGCAAAACTAAATGGATCAAATGAAAGCAATGGGTGGTCTCACATTAATAACTAGATTCTCTGGTTTACAAGTGACATATCATTACCACTCACAACATGGGCTACATTTAACCCCAAAGAGGCCAGGAAGTGAAATCCTACCATGTGCCCAGGCAGAACCAGAAAAACTTGGTGGCTAGCAGCAAGGTCTACAAGATTGGTTTACAATTATATAGATTGGAGAGTAGATGGATGGAGCTTACCAAAAATAATTGTATGAATAGGTGATTTCTCAGTATTATTATGCTTGATCTTAGGTCCGGTATGAAAAATGCAAATTATTAAATCAGACCAAGGGTATTAGCCAGTTTTTTCATCACTGTGAAAAAATATTTGACATAAACAACTTCAAAGGAGGAAATACTTACTTTGGCTCGTGGTTTCAGAGGTTTCAGTCCATCATGGCATGAAGAGCATTGCAAAGCACCTCACATTACAGTGGCCAGGAAGACAGAGAAAGAAAAACTACACTTGCAGAGTCTCTTTTTTCCCTTTTATTACATCTGGGCTTCCAATCTGTGGGATGATGCTGCCCATATTCAGGGAGAGTCTTCCCTCCCTAGTTAATCTCCTCTGGAACCACCCTCACAGACATACCCAGAAGTGTGCTTTACTAATCTCCTGGACACTTCTCAATCCAATCAAGTTGATGATCAAGATTACTCATCCATCACACAAAGTATGGGTTAATTATTCATAATGCATGAATTATTTAATTTATAAAAGTATTGACTTTAGGATTTCGTCAAAACTTTGTTTCTCTTTAACACACCTAAGTGTTTATTTATAGATAATTTACCAAAGAATTCTGCAAGCTTTGTGTTGAGACTTAGGTTAAGTCTTATCACACATACCTTTGAGTTTTCACTGTACCTTGCCTGTCTTAACATTTCTAGGATGCAACATATAAATTAATCCACAGGATCAATAGGCTGAATTGTAAAAGGCCTATAATTTGTTAAACCCAAAACAGAGAAGACTAAAATACACAGTAAATCTGTCCATGGTGGCACACACCTGTAATACTAGCATTTTGGAGGTTGAGAAAGGATGATCGCAAGTTTGAGACAAGCTTACATTACACAGTGAAACTTTGTCTCAAACAGAGAGAGAGAGAGGGAGAGAGAGAGAGAAGAGAGAGACAGAGGAAGAACGTGTAAAGTCAAAACTGTGACATTAATTATACAGAATTAGAAATTCACCTTCAAGGATGGGGCAAGAACTGTCTCTCCGCAAAGATGTAAAGCTCTTTATTTTCCTTTCAGAAGTGATTGGTGGGATTCTTCAACAAAACTCAGCAACTGGCATGTTTACACAGTAAAATGAATAACAATGACCTGGGAAGAAGCTTTATTCCCACAGCAAAATTGTAAAAAAATATCCAGGCTAAGGTGTGGTGGCACATGCCTGTAATCCCAGGGACTAGGGAGGTGAAGGCAGGAGAATCACAAGTTAGAGGCCAGAGGCAGCCTGCATAACTTAGCGAGACCATGTCTTAAAATTTTTAGAAGTAAAATATAAGCTGGGGGTGCAGCTAAGTGATAAAGTGCTTGCAAAGCATGTAAGAGGCCATGGGTTCAACCCCCTAGAACCTAAAAAAGAAAGAAAATCCAATATTAGAATATAGCAATGCCTTTAATCAAGGGTAAACCCCATAACTTTATAAGCCAAAGGCCAGAGAATACTTGTAGTCCTTTGCCAATGAGCTTCAAAATAATTAGCAACCAATACATAGCCAAATTTTGCCACTTCTGTCTTCCATCTCCCTGTACACACACTGTCAAACAGTCCCTTGGGCAGCTGTTCACCAAGTGTTCAGCACTGAGCCAACAAACTTGGAGGTCTTCAAAAGTGGTAAAAACACGGCACCAGTCCACACAGAATTTAGAGTTCACTTGAGAAAAAAAGACCTGATATAAAGAAAAATTGCAATTATAAATGTGAAGAAACAGTCTTCAAACTGGGTATGGTGGCACATACCTTGTATTAGTCAGCTGTTCTTGCTGTAGAAGAAAAACTAACCCAAACAAACTTAGGGAGCAAAGCCTTATTAGAAGCTCACAGTTAGAGGATTGGTCCATAATGGAAGTGGGATGAGCATAGCAGTGGCATGCAGCAAGGCCTGTGGCAAATGGTTTCACAACATTGTGAGGTAGAAGAGAGAGAGAGAGAGAGCTACCTGGGTTGTGGGTCCAGGTTAAAAATCTCCAAAGCTCTCCCTCAGGAAGCTACTTCTACAAAGCAAGAATCCCACCTCCAAAAGTGTCATGATTTCCTAGAACAATGGCACTAACTGAGGATCAAGTGTTTAAAGCACAGGACCTTTGGAGGATATTTTATATGCAACCCATGACACATTTGTAGACTCAGGTACATAGGAGCCTGAGACGAAAGGATCACCTTTAATGCAGGAGTTCAAGACCAGCCAGGGCAACATAGTGAGACTCTCAAGCGAACAAAACATTCACACACACACAAAAAAAAACAGACAATATGACTAACCCATTAGGAACAACTGTGTCATTTTCCAGCGGCTTTGCCCTGAGTGTATATGGACAATCGTGCTGTTTACCTGGAGCAAATCAAATAAGAAGCTAAGTACAGGTTACTTTCCAGGAAATATAGGCAAATTCATTACAGACAGAGGCATCAGAAGAATCCTGACACCAGGAAATATAGAAAGTCTGGTGCCACAGCCATTTCTAACCATATTGTCTGACAAGGCCCAGATATGGGGAAGAGAGGTTCAAGGAACTCATCTTCCAAGAAATGGATGGGGATGGAGAAAAGGAATATGTGCTTTTTGCTTTCTAGAAATAGGATTACTACTTGTAATTATTATGTACATAATTATTTCATGTTTAGGACTAATACTCATAACTAATATTGTATTAAACTCTAATGAAACAAAAGCTGAAAGAATGACACAACTGGAGGAATTTGTAAATGAACTAGAAGTAATGACCACCAATTGCAAGGGTTATGTGGATAATATTTTAGTTGAAGCTGATCAGCAATTTCCACCCTGGAACTCAAGTGTTAAGTAATTTATGCTTCAGCTGCAGCAGGCTGAGTTGTTATCCCTTATTTGTACTGAAGTGGCCCCACCTATGATAGTTAAGGTTTACAAAGAAAGTATAGAACAATCAAAAGAATAGACAGGCCTGTTCCCACAGCACAAAAGCCTCCTTGACAATTTAACATGGAGGTGCTTTTCTGTCCAGAGGCCGACCTTGGCTCCCAACTGGGGAAAAGAGTGGATACACAGCATGGGGAGGTGCTTATCTACAGACCTTGGTTCCCAGTTAGAGAAAAAGAGTAGAGGCTATTGTTCAATACAGATAGAGTTCAAATACCCTATTATAGTTTATCATTTAAGAAAAGCCTGAAAAGAAAGAGACCTTCCAAGTGTTTGGTGTCTGGAGATAGTAAAGTTTGTGTTTTGAACTATGGCTTGTTATGATTAACAGGTGCTTGTGAAACTTTGTTTCATGAATAACTGCATGTGCTACTCTTACTGCTTGCATGACCTAAGCCTAAAAAATTATATAAAACATTGAGCTGTCTGAAAAATAAATGGAACAGATCCACACTGCCTCCAAACTACTGTATCTGTTACCCATCGCCAACTCATCTGCCTTTGGGAACCCCTGGATCCTAGGCTGCAGCTGGACTGCGGCAGTCTGGCATTCATTTTTCACTTAGTCATTCATTCACAAATGTTGTAGTAAGCCATGTTCTGGGCATTGGACAAAACAGATATGGTCCTTGCTTACCTTCCACTGAGGGAGACAAGCAAACTGTTAATTATGATACAATGAGGTTAGTTCTATGAGAGAAGGAATACAGAAGGCTGTGGGAACAAAAAAGGGGAGCCCTCAGAAAAGCTTAGAAGGCTCAGGGAGGGATACTGATGACATCTAAGCTGCATCCTAAAGGATGAATAGTTTTTCAAATGAATAAGGTGGAGAAAGAGTATTAAAGGCAGAGTAAATAGTATGTGCAAAAGCATGGAGATAAAAATTGTAACTGAAGAATTAGAAAGAGAATAAATAGCACGATCTTAGGAAGAGGACAATGGGAGAATGATGAGAAGTGAAGCTAGAGAACTAATCAAGGAATAGGGATTGGAGAGTCTTGTATTAGTTAGCTTTCTGTCACTGTAACAATATATCTGCAATAATCAGCTTACAAAAATGAAAGGCTTATTTTAGGTCACTGTATTGGAGGTTTTAATCCATAGTCAGTTAGCCCATTCCTTTTGGACCTATGGCAAGGCAGTACATAATACCAGCAAGTGCATGTGATGGAGCAAGCTGTTTTTCTCATGGCCAGGTCAAGAAAGAGAAGAGGGGATGGGGATGGAGTCCTACTAACCCCTCCAGGGGCATGATCCCAATAACCTAAAACCTCCCATTAGGGTCTACCTCTTAAAGGTTCCACTACCTTCTAATAGTGCCAAGCTAAAGACCACAAAGGTCTCTGGGGGACATTCGAGATCCAAACCATAACAAAAATGATAGAAATGGAATTTGAACTTCTGCTATTTGCAGTAGGAATTACAACCAGAGAAGTGGCATGAACAGACTTATAGTTTAGAGAGATGAGTCTGGTTACATTAAGAATAAGGTATGTGAAGGGAGTCCAGTGAGAGTTCAGTGTGTGGTGACCCAGGCAAGAGATAATGGTGACCTGGGAGAGAATGATAGATGTTAAAATAGACTGAGCAACACTAATGAATTTGTGTGGCATTTTGAGACTAGACTTGACAGGACTTGGTCACTAATTAGATAAGAAAAAAAAGAAGAAAAAGAAGGCATGGGTGACTTTCAGGTCTCTGGCTTGAGCAATGAGTAGTAACATTAGTATGCTGGGGAAAAGGAGAAGAGCTAAAAAGAAAGCGAGACCTCAGTGGAAGATAGAGACTCAGTAGCTGTCAGCACAAGTGGTGATTGCAACCATAAGCACAGATGAAACTACTTAAAGTGTGGCCCAGGGCCGAGAAGTATGGGTACTACTTGAGAGCTTGTTAGAAATCCAGTCCTACTCCCGGCCAACTGAATCCAAATCTACATTTTAACAAGACCCCCAGCCACCTGCATGCACATCAACCAAGTTTAATATAGCCTTGCATTTAAGATGATATAATTACTAGATGGTGAAACATCCATCAGCCTGGCTAGCTTAGTTGCCACATAGAGGTATGGTTATGCTAGAAATTCCATGCCCCAGGCCTACAATGGGTATGAGGGATAAATAAACATTTGCTATGTTAAACTATTAAGATTTCAAGTTATTTATTACTCCATCATAACCTAGCATATCCTCAAATAATGGTCCCTACAAACTTGGAGGGACAGGAGAAGACAGGTGGCCAACTTTAACCAATTTTTTTCTTCTTTTCATCTAAGAAACAGATGTCTCTCTTCCCCCCTTAATCCTCTTTCTGGTGCACTTTCTATTATACACAGACACTGTCACTCCATTTCCGTCCACACTTAATATACAAATTTTCTTATTTAAAGCAAATTGTTTTCTTACAACTTGTAAAAGTTGTAAAAGTCAGTATTTTGAGATGATTCTTTGAGATGCTCTGTACTTCTATCAAATAATACATGAAAACTTGCTGGGCAGTGAGTACTAACCTTCAAATTTAAAATCCAACAGATAGTTTCTTCAAGTACTACTCTATTCCTTTATTTTCATAAGAGATTCAGTATCTCACCAATGGATGTGTTAAAACACCTCCACTTAGCTCTCCCTGCCACTTGAAACACAGGCCAAAACTGTTAAAGCTGGTGATGTAGCTCAATGGTAGAACACCTGTCTGGCATGCATGAGGCCCTAGGTTCCATCCCTGCCACCACAAAAAAATTATAGCTAAACACTTCTCTCCATTGTACTAAGTGCTATGCCAAAATGATTGCATTCCTGGCATATTCTGGTAGAATGAAAAAAGCATCATTGGATAAAATATTGCCTCAGAGGTACCTGTTTTCATAAGCAAATATATTGGTGAGACCTATTTAGCAGTAGGCAGCTTTTATGAAAAGTGTCATTATATAAGGCCATTCTTAACTACTCAGGGTTGCTGTTGCTCTATCAGTCAAGTTGTCATTGCCATAGCAGAATAACTAACCAAAACTAACTTATAGGAGAAGAGACTTATTGGAAGCTGATGGTAAATCAGTCCATAATGGTGACAGGGCAGGTGTGGCAATGGCGGGAGGCAGGGCCTTATAGTAGACGACCTTACGTCTTTGTGAGCAGGAAGCAAAAAAAGAGATGAACTGTGGGCTTGTGGTAAAAACCTCCAAAGCCCTCCCCCAGTGACTTGCTTCTTCCAAGCAAGACCTACCTATCAAAGTTCCACGATCTCCCAGGACAGTGCCATGAACTGGGGACCCAATGTTAAAGCATATGACCTCTGGGGGCACTTGATATTCAAACCAGAATAGTTGAGGAGGGGAAATATGAAGGAAAGAAAC
The DNA here is from genome assembly GCA_007922755.1 of Pedetes capensis. NCBI lineage: Eukaryota > Metazoa > Chordata > Mammalia > Rodentia > Pedetidae > Pedetes > Pedetes capensis. The sequence continues at coordinate 72,252 of VMDO01006469.1, forward strand.
CATTGGAATCTTCTGGGTTTTGTACTTTTGACTTTTGGAGGCGACTTCTTGCTATGTAGCCCAAGTTGGGCTTGAACTGACAATCCTCCTGCTTTAGCTTCCCTTTTGCTGAAATCACAGGTATGCACCACCATGCTGGCAAATCTGCTGTTTTGATGGAAAGTTAACAAGGTGTCTAGAATGGTTGTGAGACATAAGGATTTTCTTTTAAATATTGATGATAAAAGTGGAGAAAGATGTGGTTTGAAAACTGCAAGCACCAAGTTAAGAAAGTGGAAATGTGACTCGTCTCCCATTCCAATTGCTCACTTAGAGGGAGAATATTGGAGAGAATCCTTTAATAGGCCTTTCAGTTCAATAGGTGCAAGGAAAATACAGCTCCTTCATTCTTAATGAAAACTGAGAACCAACCTGAATGAGATGTCTTCAGATTGATGAATTGAGTTCTCTTTGGTAATATCAATTGTTACAAAATTAATTTTGTGTAATTTAACCATAATTACCTTATTTTTTGCAGAACCTTTTGCCCTGAGGAAATATGCTGTGCCTTAGAACTGCTGTTTATTCTTGTAAAGATATATCTTCTCCCATTTTAGTGATCATACACAGAAGGTGAGGAATTGGGTGAGGGAGAAAAACTGGGAATGATCTTCACCTTAAGCAGAAGAGAATGAATGAAAAATTAGCTTCCTGATTCTAGTAACTTAGGGTTAGATTATTTCCTTCTACTTAAAACAACATTAAAAAGCTGAATATGGAGCTGAGGATGTAGTTCAGTGGTAGTATGTTGCCTATCACATGCAAAGCCCTGGGTTCACTTGTCAGCATGGCAAAATAAATAAATTTTTAAAAATAGCAAGGTGAAAAGCAGAAAATATAAAAATCATCACCTTAAAATCATAAAAATCCTGACAAGACAGTACAGAATCACCAGGCCAAAATTACAGGGTCACTATTTGCCACAAACATGAATAAGATCAAAAGAAACTTTGCAGGGTTCTGACAATCTCAAATTTTTATATTTTCACTTTGAATAATTCATAGAACAAGTGAAAGCAGGATAAATGTCAAACTTAGAGCTCCACGAATAGGAGACCCTCCCCACAATAACAAAGGCCCCGAAGTACCCCACCCTCAAGAAATAAGGGAAGTAGAATTGAGACAGTCTGGGATTAGAGACCAAGTCTAATTCTCTGGGTTGTTCAGAGTACCATAAGCTTTGAACTAGGGCTAAGGAAATGACATTTTGCTGGTGCCTTCAGGTACCTAACAGAAACAAATACACATCTTCTTTGGAGGAAGATACCTTTAGTGTTGAGCTCAAATTATCCTTGCAAATAATTTTTAAATACAATGAGTAACACATAAAAATGACCAAGCACTCAAGGAAACTAGACTCCAAAAGCATGAAGCAGTAGCAGTAACTGACAACAAAAATAGGCCCTCAAATAATTCAGATAGTGGAATTACCAGAATTACCAGTGGAATTACTATTAAATAACTATGAGCTATACTTACTACATTTAACAAAATTAAAGGTAAGAGTGATGAAATATATGCAGAATAGGAAACTATAAATGACGCTGAAGATTTTTAAAGGAACCAGATAAAACATAGAATGAGCAAAACAATTAAAATTTAAAACTCAAAGTTTTAGTAGTCACGTAGTGTTCCAGGAGGGAAAATTAGTGAACTGAAAGTGGAGTCAGAATAAATTTTCTATTATGTTTCACAGAGAGACAAGCAATGAAAAATAAAAGCAAGAAACAGAGACATATAGAAGATAGAAGATGTCCTAACATAGTCAATTCTTGTTAGTGGCAAGAATTCTATTATGTAAACATAACTGGAGACAGTTTACCTTGTAAAATCTTGCCTCCTGGGGTCCAAGGAGACCTTTAGTAACATGAACAACAGTTCCAAAAAATAATAAAAATATTAGCAGCAAATGTGAATTTTAAAACTTTCTCAAAACTTTATTGAAAACATGGCTGATATAGAAAAGTGCTTATGCATTCAAATCTCTTTTCTCCAAGGATAAGTCATTTTAATTTATTTTCACAAATAATCTTTAGATTCAATTCTATTGGAAGTGACACAAGTTGACTTGACCTCTGTCAAACTGATCTTAGTGCATTTTTTTTTAATTTCAGTATTTCACTTGAAAATTTTTTCTCTTGACTTAGTGTATTTTCTACTACCTCTAATCATCATCTAATTTTACAGAAGCAAGAGAAGGTGAAACTATTACCAGGTGATAGACACATGGCTGGTTATTCTTAAAACTAGCAATAAAAACATCGTTATTCATTTTGTTTCACTTAAACTTACTTCTTAGAAGTAAAATTTGGAGAGATTTTCTTAAAATCTGTTTTGCTTATTTTATATAATCCTTTTGATGGTATTTTACCAGAATGATGGAGAAAAAGGAAGGCTTATATGGATTAATTGCTTTTAACACAATTAACCCAGGAAATCTAGCCACTGAGTTATTTCCACCCTCTGGCAATTTTTTTAGAGCAGCTGAGGAGCAATAAATAGTAGCTTTGTATATTTCACTTTGGTAGAGTAGACCAGCGCCAATCATTGGTTTTATCAGCAGACATCAATGAAGTGGTGGCTGGGAATGTCTTGGAGAAGAGAGGAAGTCATATGATGTGGTAGTGGTAAACTTTATAATATGCTCCTCATAGTTTCTTTTTGTTTTCTAGCTTTTTTGTTTGCTTGTTTCCTGAACCCAGGACCTTGCACATACTTTGCAAGTGTTCTACCACTGACCTGCACACGCCACCCCTTTTTTATTTTTTATCTTGAGTCAGAGTCTCACTTAAGTTACACAGGCTGCCTCTGGCCTCGAACTTGAGATCTTCCTGCCTCCTCCTCCTGAGTCGTTAGGATTACAGGCATGTGCATCCACACCCAGCCTCTACCTAATTTTTTTAATGTGCTACTTTATATTGTCACAGAATAAATAGAACCATGACCTATATATTTTACCAGCCCCCCAACCTCTTTTACATAGTCAATCTGATCTCATTACACTGAAACGTATTCACACAAGTCCCTAATGCTCTCACTATATCTTACAACAAACACTAATGAACACCATCTACATATCAGGCTGCTTCATAATTCCCCAAAGACTTATAAGCAAGGAGTATAATAGGAATTTCCTGGGACTAAACCAAACAGAGAGCTATTTGGTTGTGGGAGGAGGAACCTGAAGAAGTGACCAGCTCTTCTGACTGCATTAGAGCATCTTGGGGCTCCTCTTTTGTTCAGTACATTCCCTAATCCTAATCCTTCAGTCAATTTATCAGTGGCATCTTGGAAACACAATGCAATGTAGCTGAAGAAACCTGAAGAGTTTTACCTTGAGACCTCTATTCAAGTGAACCTATTCAAGTGAATATATATGTGTGTGTGTGTGTGTGTGTGTGTGTGTGTGTGTGTGTGTGTGTGTGTGAGAGAGAGAGAGAGTGTGTATGTATGTATGTATAATTTTAGTGGTTTTTGAAGTCACATTGTTCAAAGGATGTAAGTAAAAATACATTAATATACTCTTTTATCTAAAGAATTTTTCTTTCATAAATGAGATCATAAGGTGGTTTTTGAAATGCATTGTACAGGCTGATAGATCAAAAAAGGTCAAAGGAATTCCCATCATACGTAGGCCACAAGGAGGTCAAGGTCTATCCTTTGACTGTAAACATGATTAATAATTTTGTTTGTGAGATTTTTCTCAGAAAGGAGAGTATGGTTTTTTGCAGGCGATTTCATCTCAGCCAGAGAAATACTTAGCAAAATTCTGGGGGTGAAGGGCTCCTTTCCCTTCCCATGTCCCTCCTAACTTTCCCTGTCTTTCTACTCTGCATCAAACTAAAGATTTACAGGATTCCACAAGAATGAGGAAATTCAGTTGAGTATAAGCCTTTCTAAGAGTTTAAAGAGAAAACAGAGAATTTTTTTTACCAGAACTTTTCAGGGACTGAAGAAAGTGGGACAATTTTCAAAGCTCTCCCACCATCTTGTTCTACTCCTCCTCATTCACTTTCCTAGTCTCCTAAAAGGATTCAAATCTTTTCTGATTTCTTGTCAATGTTTACAGGTCCCTAGCATGAGATAAGGGCTGGGATTTAGCTCAGTTGGTAGAGTGCTGCACTGCAGTCTCTGAGGTCCCGAGTTCAATTCCCAGCACCGCAAAAATGGGAGAAGGGCCTGGCAATCCGCTCCCAAGGCTATCGTGAAACGATCAGCCATTGAAAACTCTATGATGGTGGCTATGAGTTGGACATGACTTGGCACCTGACAACAAGCATGAGGTAATCAAGTCAGTGCTAAGGTATGGCTTGATCATACAGTATTCTCAAGAGTAACTGCATGCCATTCAGGTACTCCAGAAGGTATATGGGGTACATATGAAAGGAATTTGTGGGGAAAATTACACCAAAATGACTAGGAGCAATGAGATTATGAATCTCAGCTCACCTGCAGGTGTGGGAAGCCATGGAGGCATTGGGTGTAATTAGATCACAGTTGCATGAATTTTCTCAAGCTGCTTCCTTGTTGAGGTCCATCAGTTGGACTGTTACCACACACCATTTTATAGTCCTTACTACCCTCATCCCCCATGTGTCTGTCAGCTTGTCATGTTGTGGGGGCTTAAGTGTGTGGCTGTGATGCTTAAAAGCTATGCCACCAGTTTTTCAGTGCCAGCAGAGCCACTTATGGTGGACAGGTTCCAGCTGAGCTTCCAGACTAGGACAGACTAGAGAGAAAGACCCAGCAGCCCACTTCCAAAACAATTAGCTATTGAAAACCCTAAGAATAGCAGAGAGTCATGAGGAGAGTTGCTTCGGTGTTGCTGGTCGAATCGAGAGTCCTTTCCTTGCCAATGATCTGTAGCAGAGAGAGAGCTCCTGCAGCACAGCTCCTTAGACAGCTCGCCCCAAATGGCCTGAGCCAATCAGTTTTGAGTCCTTCGTTTTCCAGCTGTCCAATCAGGTTCAGGGGACTTATGAAAGGTTTTGTACAAATGTCTAATCAAGTTACTTTCACTTTCCCTAGATTTCTAATTTGCAAACGAGATCCTCAAAAACCGTTTTCCCAGTTTTGGGGTTTTTGCCAATTTCCTCCCAATTTCTCCCTACATGTATGTATGTATGTATGTATGTGAATGTATGTATATATATACATATGTGTGTGTGGTATACTATATATATAGTATATTTTGCATATATGTATATATATATACACACACACACATATATATATGGCTCACATATGAAAAAAAGCAATATGTCTTTCTGAGTCTGGCTTATTTTGTTTGACATGATCATCTCTAGTTCCATCAATTTCCTTGTAAATGACATGATTTAATTCTTCTTTATGGCTGAATAAAACACCATTGTGTACATGTACCATGCTCTATTCATCCTTTCACCTGTTGAGGGGTATCTATGGTGATTCCTTAACCCGGCTATTGTGAATTATTGTTGTTGTTAGGTGCCATCAAGTCATGTCCAACTCGTAGGGTTTTCAATGGCTGATTGTTTCAAGAGTAGACTGCCACATCATTCTCTTATTTTTGTGGTGCTGGGGATTGAACTCAGGCCCCCGAAAGTGCAGAGCAGCACTCTACCAAGTGAGCTAAACCTCAGCCCCTGTTGTGAACAGTGCTGCAATGAACATGCATGTGCTGATATGAGATCCTGATTCTAAATCTTTTGATATATACCCAGAAGTGGGATTGCTGGATCATGTGCTAATCTTATTTCTAGTTTAATTAGGAATCTCAATACTGTTTTCCATAATGGATGTGCTAATTTACATTCTCACCAACAGTTTGCAAGGGTTCCCTTTCCTCTACATCCTCTTCAATGATTGTAATCATTTGTCTTTTTGATAAAAGCCATCTTCACAAGTTGTGAGGTGAAATTTCACTGTGGTTGTGACTTGAATTTCCCTGGTGATTATTGATTTTGAGCATCTTTTCATATATTTCTTGTCCATCCATTTTTCTTCCTCTGAGAAAAACCTATTCAGATCCTTTGCTTATCTTTAACTGAGTTCAGTTGTTTTTCTGCCGTTCAATTGTATAATTTCCTTGTTGTTCTGGGAAAATCTGATGTAAAAGAGCCAACTGCAATATTCAGTGAGACTGACAAAAGAGGTACATAGGTCCAGGATTACACAGAGTACAGTTTACTGGGGGACTTCCTGACAGAAGCGTGGTCAAGGGTAGCAGCAAGATTCCTGGGTCTTTGGAACTCGGGTCAGAGAGAGGGGACTTATATGTGATTGGGACAAAGGTGACTTTCATTCAAGCTGTAATGTACTTTTTATACCAAACTAACATCAAGGACACCAAACAAATTCCTGGTGCCAGGGTCCAGCCAGAAAGCTCCACATGCTACTCTGATAGTTTTGTTTATCTATAAACAGGCCAGGCTTATTCTGGGGAAATCATGGTAGTTACAACTCAAGATGGCTGCAGTTGTATCAAACTGGATACCATCACTTATATATTTTGCATATTAAGTCCATATTTTAGTCTATTCTGGCTACAATAATAAAATGCTTTAGACTAGGTGGCTTATGAAGAAGAGAAATTTATTTCTTATAGTTCTAGATACAAGGAAGTCCAAGATCAAGGCACCAGAAGATTAAATGTCTGTTGAGGACTTATTCCTCATAAATGGCACCTTCTATAAGTTCTCACATGGGCAAACAAACTCCCTTGGACATCTTTTATAAAGACACTAATACCATTCATTAGTGCTCTACCCTCATGGCCTAATCACCTCTGCAAAGGCCTCACCTCTTCATACTATCACATTGGGGATTAGGTTTCCACATAGGAATTTGTGTGTAGGGGGGGACATGAACATTCAGACCATAGCACTCCTTATAACACATAGCTTGTAAATATTTTTCCCATTCTGTAGGTTGTGTTTTCATTTAGTCAATTGTATTCTTTGCTTTGCAGAAGCTACTTAGTATGATGCAATCTCATTCATTTTTAAAGCTGTTTAATTTTTTAATGCAGAATTGGACACTATGAAACACCATGTCAAGAAAGAAAACTGAGCCATCTCACTCAAAAACTATGATTTAATCACAGCTCATATCTGCACAGAAAAGGCAAAAACACATCTGCTTTCTTGTAACTTATGCCAAAGGTGACTGTGAATTGAACACTGGCTAAAGATTATAAGATAAAATGTGGTAGAGTGAGGGGTTTTTGTTTGTTGGTTGGTTGGTGTTTTGGGGGGTCTTGTTTTGTGGTTTGTGGGGGGAGTGTTTGTTTTGGGGATTTTGGTGGGGCTGTTTTTAGTACTTGGGGGTTGGACTCAGGGCCTCACAAATACTTTTGCAAAATGCTCTACCACTGGACTGGACCCCCAGTTCATTGTTTACTTTTTATTATTTTATTTTTTTGACTTTTTATTTTGAATCAAGGTCTTGCTAAGTTACACAGACTGCTTCTGGCCTCAAACTCACAATTCTTCTGCCCCTGCCTCCCAAGTTACTGAGATTACAGACTGCACCACTATGCCTGGTTTAGAGAATGAATTTGTATTAGATGAGTACTATTTCATTGTAATACATATGTTACTACTGAGATAGTTTCCTCAAAATTTGCACTAAGTATGTTAAAGTGATTCTATCTGTCTATTCCTTTTCCTTCATTTGTGCTCCATTACTTTACTTTCCAGCCTACATTTTAATCAATCTTTATGTATTTCCCATCTGACCTTCTCTGTTTGGCTCTGCCTTGTCCTGAAAGCAACCCTTCCCTACAAAAGCCCACTAGCCTGCTTTCAAATTCAGTCCTTCTTATTTCCTTCTAGCTTTAGGTGTTAATTTTTTAATTTTAGAAAAATTTTGGATTTACAGAAATTTTCAAAACTAGTACCGAAAATTATCATAAACCTCCACCCAGTTTTCCCCAAGTTTAACCTGTATATGACCATGGTGCCTTTGTCAAAACCAAGAAAACAACATTGATATGTTACTATTAAATAAACTAGTGACTTAGCTTTCATCAGTTTTTCTCCTAGTGTCCTTTTTTTGGTCTAGGATCCAATCCAAGATATTGTACTACATTTAGCTGGCCTTCCTTTTGCTCAAAATGAGACCATCAGAAGTTTGAGGGAAACTCATGTCTTATTCTGGACATCCTGTTTTACAGAAAAATCTGTTCTCAATTGTTACAAAGCTATAAAAGTATTAAAACTGGAAAGTCTCTCTAGTAAGTATGATTTCTGGTTTCAGAGGACATCATTGGTCTGTTGGTTCTTCCTCTGCATTCTTAAGATCCTGCCTTAGCAAATTTCTCCAACATTAAATGGGCTTCTTCAATCACAGAATATCTTCTTTAAAACCTGTAAATTTCACATCCATACCTAGGGGATATTAGAAACAATCAGTAACTTCCAAAAATAATTCAATAAATCCATTGATGCCTCATGCCTACCGTCTCTTTTCTAAAGAAAACCACAGTCCTCTCTGGTTTTTCTCATATCCTATCATCTTCTAGTCAAGCTCTCTTCATCTTTTTCACAGGACATTTCTTTTCTCTCTACAGGTAAACTTTCTTCTTACTTGCCTATCCTATTATCCCTGAAAGGATCCTGCTCACAAAAGATTTATGTCTCCTGGGGCAGAGGTGGGAGAGTGGTATCAATGATGTGAAAGTAGAGCTCAATGATGCAAGATGGTGTGATGTTCCTTTGTGTGGTATTATGGATTAGAATCATCACAAAACTTTGCAGAGTGACACTATCCAGACAGTTCTGAGGCAGGGAAAAATAAATTTGAGCTGTGGGAATAAACTGAAATCTAACTTTAGCCTAAACATTTGGCCAAAATCTGCTATCAGCTTTGACCTCATCCTTTGGGAAGCCAAATGTCTACCTGAACATCACTTCTGCAACCTCAGAATTTATACAAGATGTGAACATGTATGTGGCATCATATATATTCTATACCAAAATGTCAGTAATATAAACAAAGACTATCATTTAGATTTATTTTAATATCAAAATATTTTCAAATATAGCTAAGCGTTCTAGATGCCAAATGAAGTAAAATTTTCCCTGCATGATTTACATGTTCAAATCTTTCAGTCATTAGAATTATAAATGTATATCTTTGTGGTAGGAGTAAAAATGCTGTAATAATAGTGACTATGGAAACTTTAATTTTATGCATAAATGTAATTATTAGAAACTTACAAAAAGTTAAACAGGAAAAGATGAACGTCAATAAAATGCTAAAATAAATATACCATGGCCAAATGAATTTATTGTCATCATAATCTTTTTGAGCCAATGATATTTGTTTTTGTTTTTGTTTTTGTTTTATTCTTGTTGTTTGAGACAGGGTCTTACTCTATAACCCAGGCTGGCCTGGAACTCACTATGTAGGCCAGGCTGTTATCAAACTCACATTATCCTCCTGCCTCTGACTTCTAAGTGCTGGGATTACAGGTGTGTGCCACCATGTCTGGCTGGACCAAAGACTTTTCAATTAAATATAAGATAAAATTAAAAGTAGATGTCATAGTTCTAATTTTTGTGGAATTATTTTTGGATTTAGATTCATAAATATAATTAAAATGAGCCGGGTGCAGTGGGGCATGCCTGTAACCCCAGCGGCTCAGAAGGCGGAGGCAGGAGGATCACAAGTTTGAGACCAGAGGCAGTCTGCATAACTTAGTGAGACCCTGTCTCAAAAAGTAAAAAAATGGGCTGGGGGTGCAGCGCAATGGTCCAGCACTTGCAGAGCATGCAAGTTTGAGGCCCTGGTTCCACCCCCAGTACCGCAAATAAAAATAAAAATAATAATAATAACCTTTAAGAACTGTATTTGATTTTCAATTATTTAATTATATTAAAGCCAAGACTGGTTTAAGAAAAAAATGTGAATTTAAAATCCTTCACAGCTTATGAAGGTGAAATAAAAGCTAAATATCAACTTTTCCACTCCAAAATTTCATGAGAAGGAAAAATTCCCAAATCACAAAAAGTAGCCATGACACATTATGTGTCATCCAAACGTAGTAACCAAGAATGTAATGGTTATAAAGGGAAGATGTTAGAGACAAGTGATGTTATCAAAGTTCATTTGCCAGTCAGCAAACTTCAAAACAACATACTTTACAGGAATCTTTTTTAAAGCACTTCTTTATTGTTCTGTGCGTATGGATCTAAAGATCTGAACAAAACTTTTTTAAATAATGCATACAGACTACCAACTACTTTAAGTAATTGAGTGTTGAAATTTCCCAGGGGGATAGAGTGCACCAAAACATGGCGGGTCCCAGGAGCCCATCTAGTCCTCTTGGAGGACTGACCTCTATCCTCCAAGGCAACTGACCTTTGCACTACATCTGGGTACCTCACTCTTCCCCCCTCCCATCAAGTGAGCCAAGAAGGTGCCTGCCAGCTCAGGTTTCCTCGAGACCTGATTGGCTGAGCCCCATCTGGCTCCCCAGGGCTTAGCGATTGCCCACATGCTGCCCTTGAGCCCTCCCCTGATTGGCCAGCTGTCACTCCTTGCCAGTTGGATGACAGTTGGCCTAAGGGGATAAAAAACCCTGACCCAGAGCCCAACAGCTCACTCTGAACTCCAACTAGGAGCAGCTCACTCAGTCCCCCGTCCCTTAAGGACCAGAGGCCTATACACGCCTGACCTACCTAGCCTTCAGCTTACCCTTAGCCTGTCTTCACCCTTCAACTGGCCTACCTCCATTCCTCACCTCTGCCTGCCTGCATCCACCGGATCTTCTCCTTCTCCTCCTCACCCAATGGATTGAGTGCTTCAAGAGGCAAGCCTCAGAGAGTCAAGCTCAGGGCTCTGAAGCAGCAAAAACTGTGAGGACACCCGGGAGTACCTGCCCTAGTGGCAGGGATTGCAGCTGAGTTCCTTTTTCCCCCTCTCCCTTCCCTTTCCCAACTACCTGTCCCTTCCCTATCCTTGTAAATAAACCTTCCTTGTTTTTAGTCCTATGCATGACACTCTTTGCCCAGCTTCAGTCTCTCACAGGGTGCAGTGTTGGGACACCCAGTTGCAACAAACAAGGCAGAGGGTCACAAGTTGAGTCCAGCCAATCCCAACAGTTGAGATTTAAGGAATTTTGAGATTTACCCAAGTTATGAATCCCAGGTACAACGTTCCTTTTAGGAATTAAGTTACTGGTAAACATTTTGTCTGACTTAACAGCATATTCTACTGTGCACAAAACCATTAGTGATACTGTTAGATGTGCTACTTTTTAAAATTCGTTCATCATGTATATGGACATGCAAAAACAACCACAAATCTTTCAAAAAGTTACACAGCTCAATGGATTAATGCCCTTGTTCTACTTGCTTATAGTATCAGTTAGCTATTGCTCTATTAAAAACCACCCCAAAACTTAGCAGTTTAAAGGAACAATCATTTATTTTGCTCAAAATTATGCAAATTGGCAGTCATATCTGGGCTAAGCTGGGCTCTTTCATATGTCTATGGTCAACCATGGGTCAGTTAGGTAAATATGTTTCTGGGAGTTGATTTGACATATACGTGCAATGAATGCTAAGATACAGGTAGAAATTCAAAGATGGTTTTCCTATGTTAAGAATCCATTACATGTTGAAAAAACCTATTAAATTGCTCAATATCACATTCCTGTGTCCTGGTTTTTCTCCAAAGTTTATAGAGAATAGCAACAGCTGGCTTCTGTTTCAATTAAGATGTAGAAACACACTCTAACTTGTCTATTCCAAAGGAGGCAGCAGTAAGACCCAGATAAAATACATGCAGCAGATATTTGAGGGCTCTGTAAAAGAAGTGGTTGCAAGATATCTTGGAAAAGAACACAAGAAGTCAGAGTACCACCAAACTGGCTTCCACAAACATACCTTTAGTGGCAGTAGCAGTAGTAGGGGCCCATAGGGTTCTACAACTCTGAAGGAGGGGAATCTTCCTCTTCGACCAAAGGAGATGGGGTACCAAGAGTATGGGATAAACATCCATTGCTCTTTCTCCCTCTCCTTCCTGCTATACAGAGGCATAGTCACAAGAAGTACATGGCAGAATAAGGTTACCTAAAACCCCAGCTTTCTGGTCAGAGGAGTGAATATGGGAGCAGTTGTTGTTGTTAAGGACCCTCAAGTGGGGTCAGATTCAAAATAACGCTCGTATGGTTTTCAATGGCTGCTTATTTCAGGATTGTTTTGGGAGTGGATTGCCACATCCCTATACTGTCTTTGCAGTACTGAGGATTGAATTTGGGTCCTCAGAAGTGTATAGCAATGCTCTAGAAACCTGGAAGTACCAAAGGGATTGCAGAAAGGGAGAAGCTCAGGAAAATAACTCCATAAAGTTGCTTATGACTCCTTAGACTACTATATAACAGAAATGGTCAGATTTACTGTATGTTAAATTAAGAAATAAAATTATAATTAAATACAATTTAAAATTAAAATTAAGTCAAAAGAAAAAATAGCAAAGGCATACAAAATATTGGAATAAAAACATAAATAAGGACAACAATCTTAGAAATCTTTCTGAAAATATTCAGAAAGCATTTTCTTCAAACAGTGCACAAAATTGACAGTGCTAAGAAATTAGTGTGAATGCATTGTAATGCTAATTAGCTTGACTTAATCACTCTACATTCTACACAGGGCTGGGATTTAGCGCAGTTGGTAGAGCACTGCTCTGTAGTCTCTGAGGTCACAAGTTCGATTCCCAGCACCACAAAACAGGAGAAAGACATGGCCATCCACTCCCAAGGCAAATCCTGAAACAATCAGCCATTGAAAACCCTATATGGGTCGCTATGTGTTGCACACCACTCGATGACACATAACAACAACAACAGCAACATTCTATACATATAACAAAATATGGCATCATATCTCAAAAATATATAGAATTATGATTTGTTAACTTAAAATAATATTAATAAAAATTTAAATCTGAAACCTCACTTTTTAGGAAAAGTACTTAATAAATTTTTCTATATAATTTTGGATTTGCTCTTGTATTCTAGAAATTTTTCTTAGGATAGCATTATTTAGTTTTGGCCTTGGATTCAGCTAAATATTGATTTTAACACTTGACCATTTAGTATTTTGCCTACATGTGTTTTCAGTCATTTCTAGTCACCAGTTGAAGAACAGCAGAATCCGTAGGAATATTCCATTTAACTTGCTATAATTTTCTGATTCTTCCAACAGGTATGTATTCTGGCTCCTAATTTCAGCAGTTTCTTCACAACTTAATATCACTTTGTAGTAATAAAACACTGTAGATGCTTTTTCTATCCCTACATACAGAAAATTTTATTGTCACGAACTATGAGTGACAACTATCAAGAGACATTTCAAACCTACCTTTAAAAAATCAAAGCCACCATTTGGGATAGACCTTCCCCAACATCTGTCAAGTTCAACAATAATAATTCTATTCAATAAGTTAATTCATTTGACTTTACACCTACTTTCAATTTAATGGTCGGCTCAACAAGAAGCTGCCATTGTTCAAGGCCAAATCTTTCCTGACATTTACATGGCTCAGATTTGGTTACCACTTCAATTTTTTCCAGCCTAAAATCACTAAGATGATGCTCTGTAGTTTAGAATGTGTTGGTGTGGTTCATCTCTATGCTACAGTTGACCATAACTGATTTTTTAAAAGTTATATTGGCCTCGACAGTGAGTATTCCCTTGGCCTGCCTCCACACAGAAGGGCAGAGGCTTTCTGTTCAAGGACAGGTTCTTATTGGGTTCATCTTTCACTTGCATTGACTTTTAAAACACATTGTTCTGTACTTTGGCAGACACAGAATACTTATGCTCTAAGAATTTGTCAGAGAACATACTCTCAAACCTACAGTTGCTCAATACTTACCTGAGAGAAATAATATTTTAGAGGATCACCTGAAGGCCATGGAGTCCATCCATGTCTCTAGTTTAAAATTTATACCTGGATAAAAGTAAGACTATCAAGAAAACTATCCATGGACTGAATTGATTTTCCCCACTCCACCCCTAACAAAACTGTTTTTTTAAAAAAAGACTATGTTTGTAAGGGAAGTTGTAGATTCACAGCAAAATTGAGAGGAAGGTAACAGATTTCTCATATACTTCTGCCCCCACACATCCATAGTCTCTCCCATATTGGCATCCTTCATCAGAGTGTTGTTGTTGTTGTTGTTGTTGTTGTTGTTAGGTGCCGTCGAGTTGAGTCCGACTCATAGCAACCCTCATAGGGTTTTCAATGGCTGACTGTTTCAGGATTGCCTTGGGAGTGGGTTGCCATGTCCTTCTCCCATTTTGCGGTGCTGGGAATTGAACTCAGGACCTCAGAGACTGCAGAGCAGTGCTCTACCAACTGAGCTAAATCCCAGCCCCATTAGAGTGGTACATTTGTTAAAATCGTAAACCTACATGGACACATCCTTATCGCCTAAAGTCCATCATTTACACTGGGATCACTCATTCTGTGGGCTCAACCAACTATATAATGACATGTATCTACCATTAGAGTTCTATACAGAGTAGTCCGACGACTCCAAAAGTCTTCAGTGCTCACTTTCTTCCCCCCTAACTCCTCGAAACCACTGGTCTTTTTACTGTCTTCATAGTTTTGCATTTTCCAGAATGTCATAGAGTTGGAATCACACAGTAGCCTTTTGAGACTGACTTCTTTCCCTCAAAAATTCATAAGCATTTAAGCATACGTTTTCATGGTTTAGTAGCTCATTTCTTTTTGTTCATATTAATTGTACAAAAATGGGTTTCATTGTGACATTTTCATATAAGCATATAACATAGTTTTGTCATATTCACATCCCCTATTACTCTCTCTTATCCCCAATTCCTTTCTCCAAATCCCCTTCTTCTAGCCTAAGAGTCTCATTTCTATTTTCGTGTCTTTTGTTTTATTTCTTTGTATGGGTTTTTTGTTTATTTTTTATTTTTATTTATTATTTGTCCTTTAAATTTTTTTCATGCTTTTTTTCTAGATTCCACAGGAGACAAGACATTATTGTTTTTCTCAGTCTGCCTTCTTTGGCTTAACATGATAATCTCCAGTTATATCCATTTTCCTGCAAAAGGTAGGTCTTCGTTCTTTCTTACTCAATTGTGTATATATACCGTATTTTCTTTACCCATTCATTTGCTGATGGGCACCTAGACTAATTCCATAACTTAGCTACTTATTGTAAATAGTACCACTATAAACATGGGTGTGGAGATATCTCTATTGTATGCTGACTTTGATTCTACAAACATGTACCCAGGAGTAGTACAGATATACAATCATATTGTAGTTCTATTTTTAGTTTATTGAGGAACCTCCATACTCATTTCCATAATAGTGGCACTAATTTACATTCCCACTAGCATTTGTCACTTTTAATTTTCTTGATGATAGCCATTGTGACTGGGGTGAGATGAAATCTCAATGTAGTTTGTTGTTATTGCTACTATTGTGGTTTTTGGAAGGAAATAGGTTTATTCAAGATTGGCTTTCAAGGAACCAGAGAACCCTCTCCATCTCAAATCTTTATTGCAGGGGCTGTTAGTGGACACAAAGGATCTACAATGGCAATGTGGGGTGCTATGGTTTTGTTTTGTTTCGTTTTTGGTTTGGTTTTAGTACTGGTGGTTGAACCCAGGGCCTCACACATACTGTTGTTGTTAGGTGATGTAGAGTCGGTATCTGACTCATAGCGACCCTCATAGGGTTTTCAATGGCAGACTGTTTCAGGATTGCCATGGGAGTGGATTGCCAGGTCCTTCTCCCATTTTTGCGGTGCTGGAAATTGAACTTGGGATCTTAGAGACTGCAGCGCAGTGCTCTACCAACTGAGCTAAATCCCAGCCTCACTCATACTAGGCAAGTGCTTTAGCATTAAGCCATGCCCTCCCCTCTACTCTTTTTTCTGAGACAGCATCTTGCTCAGGCTGTGTAAGGCCTCCAACTCACAATCCTCCTGACTCAGCCACCAGAATTGCTGGGAGTAAAGGTGTGCACCACCATGCCTGGCTCAATGTAGGTCTTTTTTTTTTCTTACAGTGTCAGATTTTATGTGAAGAAGAAAGACAAATAGTACAAATAACTGTTAATCATGACATGTTTAAAGCATTTAATGAATTTTTTAAAAAGCTAGAGCCTGGCAATCCACTCCCAAGGCAATCCCGAAACAGTCAGCCATTGAAAACCCTGTGAGGTTCGCTATGAGTCGGATACTGATTCAACAGCACCTAACAACAACAACAACATTGCACTGGAGAAACCTGTGACTTGATATTTATTTATTTATTTACTTACTTACTTACTTATGGCTTTTTGCTTTTCAAAATATTGATGGACATGGTGGCCAAGGCTTCTAATCCCAGCACTCTGGCGGCTGAACAGAGGGATCAAGGCCAAGGTCAAGCCAAGGTTACATATTGAGACTTTGTCTCAAAAAAAGACAAATATTTCCATACTCTCAGTTGTACTGGGTTGTAAAAATATTTGAAAGCAACCTGGTGCAGTGGCTGATGCCTGTAATCTCAGCAACCCTCCAGTACAAATAAATAAATAAATATATATATACGTAAATACATAAATAAAGACTTTGGCTACTCAGGGTCTTTTGCTTTTGTGCTTTCATATGAATTGTAAGATTGGTTTTATTATTTTTTTTTAATTCTATCACTGAAATTTGGATGGGAATTGCATGGAACCCACAGATTACTTTTAGTAATATGGACCTTTTTAAACAATATTAATTCTGTTGATCCATGAATGTTATCGGGGAGATGCAGGGAGTGTGGGTAGGAGGGTCTGGAGTGTAGGTCCAGGAATTTGGCAGCAAAACCTCAGTCCTTGTATTCAGCATATGAAAGAATTTTTACCTGATGCAGAAGTTATAGTAAAGAGTACAGATAAGGTTTATTAAGGGTAATAATTACAGGGAAAACTGAGGCACCTGGATGTAGGGCACTGCCTAGAGAGGCAGTTCACCCCAGGGCCTATCTAGGCTCCCTTGGAGGACTAAGGCTTGTTCCCCAGGCAGTCACCTTTGCCCTACATCCTGGAACTCAGGGTTGTCGAGCTCCCCAAGATAGCTCTGGCATCTATTCCCTTGCCTCCAGCCTCTCAACACTGATTGGCTGTTTCCAAACCCCAGAACGGCTCTTGATTGGACCGTTCTGGAACCACCCCTGATTGGCTACTTCTACAAAACCAAATTTGAATATCCCCTCTGATTGGCTGAAACCTGTATGAGGTAACTGCCTCTGATTGGTCCCCAGCAAGCCCCAGAAGAGTATATAAGGGCGATACATGGAGCAATCTGGGTCCATTCCATTGACCGGGACAGACAAGGAAGAAATAAAGAGCTGTTGGAGCAGAGCACTTGGAGTCTTCATTGGGAAGAAAAGAAGCAAGGAGCAGCCATGGGCAGAAGCCTCTGAGCCTGCCTTTTTAGAGGCTTCTCAGAGCAGCCATTGGCAGAAGCCTCTGAGCCTGCCTTTTTCAAGACTTCTCAGAGCAGCCGTGGGCATAAGCCTCCTTTCTGGGTGGCGCGGCTCCTGGATGCCCAGCTCCCCCTCACCAGAAGACGGGTCTTTGGCTGCTGGTCCTTGCTCACGGCCAGAGCGAGTCCAGCGGCAGGGCAATGCCCCACACCTGGAGAAGCTTAGGAAATCCTTGAAAGGAACTTGGAGAAACCTCCATTCCCAGGGTGAATGAGCAAAAGGATGTTTCTATTCCCCAAGGGAAGATAAAGAAGCCAGAGAACAGGAGAGTTATGCAGGCTTTTAGAATGAAAGGTGCCATGGATAGACAGAGCAGATGATGGACCTGAGAGAAAGGAGAGGCATGCATTTGGTTACTAGAGAGAGAAGAACAAAGAGGAAGAAGCAAGGGGTGGAAGAAGAGGGAAAGATAGAGTGGGCACATGTTCCCTCTAGCTGGTGGGCCTTGGGTGCCCAGCTCTGGGTGCCTAGTGTGAATGGGCCTAGGGTCTTTGGTTTGTAAATGACTCAACGGCTAAGGTAGAGTGTGGGACCCATTTGAAAATGTCCTTCCAATGTCCTCAGGGACACACATGGCTTCTTCATCATGATGGAATGGCAGGAGCCATTTTCAATCCTCTTTTCTTCCATATTGCCTGCTGATGCCTAAGCTAGCTACCTAATATCAACATGGGAGACCCTTCAGTTTTCTAGTGTCTTCTTCAATTTCTTTCTTTGGTGTATTATACTTTTCATTCTACATGTCTTTCATCTCCTTAGTTAGGTTTATTCCCAGGTATTTAATTCTCTTTGGGCTATTATGAATGAGATTGTTTTCTTAGTTTCTTAGTGGGTTTGCTAGTGGTATAGGAGAGAAGCTACTAAATTTTATAAGTTGATTTTATATCTTGCTACTCTGGTAAATTTGTTTATGAAGTCTAAAAATTTTCTTTGTGGAGTCTTTATGGGTTCTACTCTTAAGATCATATCACCTGCAAATAGGGATAATTTAACAACTTCTTTCTCTATTAGTATCACATTTATTTATTCTTCTTGCCTTATTGCTCTAGCTAAAATGTCAAGTACTATATTGAATAAGAGTGGTGAGAGTGAAAACTCTAGTCTCATTCCTGATTTTACAAGTAAATGTTTTCAAGTTGTTCTCCATTCATTATGATGTGGGCTATAGGTTTTTTTGTATATAGTCTTTATAATGCTGAGGTATGATCAGTCTATACATAGTTTCTTCAGGGCCATTATTATGAAGAGATATTGATTTTTATCAAGTGCTTTCTCTTTGTCTATTCATATGATCATATGATTTTTTTGAGACAGAGATTCACTGTGTAACCCAGGCTGCCCTGGAACTCACCATGTAGACCAGGCTGGCTGCAAACTTGCATTGATCCTCCTACCTCAGCTTCCCAAGTGCTGGGATTATGGACATGCAGCACCACACCTGGCTGATTTTTGTTCTTGATTCTATTTTTGAGCTGTATTACATTTGTTGATTTGCATGCATTTAACCATCCTTATATCCCCAGAATGACACCAACTTTATAATGGGTTATGATCTTTTTTTAATGATTAAAACTAAATGTTTTAATTTATTATTCCATCTTCATAATTATAGACATCATAGGGATGCATGCAAGCAAGAACAATAAAGCAAGCACTTTCATCCCCCCACTAATGAGATGCAGCATTTTGCCTTTTTTATGATACACAGTTGACTTGATTAGCTTAGGTTGAAAGTTGGACACAGCGAATCTTTAAAATTTAGGTTCATCTTCTTCCATAACCACTCCAAGTATCATAATTCCTTAACTATATTGTGAGCTCTGAAATGGTGTTCATGTCAATATTCTTGAAACTTTCACATTTTAATCAGCTCTTGTTAAGGGAAAGAACTGTTAAAAACTGTCTTCCTTCTTGCCAACTCAGGCCACCACTACTGAGGGTGCAGTACAGTACTTGGGGGTTGAATCCAGGGCCTCACACATTCTAGGCAAATGCACCTCCACTAAGCCATACTATCAGCCCCTTTCTTATTTTGAGATGGGTCTTGTTAAGTTGTGCAAGCTGCCTCTGGCCTTAAACTCATAATCCTCCTGCCTCACCTTCCCAAGTCATGGGGATTATAGGCATGTTCCATGGTGCCCAGCAACTGTTAGTTATTATATAAAAATAAAACTGTGCTCTCAAGCATTGATTGAAACTGTTGTACCTGGATCCCTTCTTAGAGCATTAGCTCTCTGAGAGAAAAGAGGTACCAACTGACTGCTTTCATGAATAGTGACCACCATACAGTGTACCCAATGTCCTCTCCAGCAAAAATCAAAAGGTCAGACAACCCTGATCATCTCAACTAGTTTATCATTATTTATATACAGGGTGTGTTTAAAGGTAATTACAGAACACAGACTGCATCCATAATCCTAAATTGTTTGATTTTAGCAAATTGAATTCCTACAACATGGCATGAGGGCTGGGATTTAGCTCAGTTGGTAGAGTGCTGTGCTACAGTCTGTGAGGTCCCGAGTTCAATTCCCAGCACCGCAAAAATGGGAGAAGGGCCTGGCAATCCACTCCCAAAGCAATCCCGAAACAGTCGCCATTGAAAACCCTATGAGGGTTGCTATGAGTCGGATACCGACTCGACGGCACCTAACAACAACAACATGGCATAGCAAGTGACAAATCATCTCAAAGCAAATGGGAATGGTTCATCATCTTTAACAAGTGAGAGGAAGACACCAAGAAGAAAGACACAAAACTCTTCCCTCCTAAACTCATCAAAGCCCATGGCTATCATCACAGCCTTACTTGACAAAATCTAGACTCCTCATTTTCCTGGATTGACAAATTCATTTTCAAGATGACAGGCAAGGTCAAAAAGAGTTTTCAGACATTTTTTTGCTATGATTCATGAACTCCAGGCCTTCAATAGAAATCTCTTTCTCTTTATTGCTTTCTGAACACATGGCTGACAGCACTCGAAGAGGTCAATGCATGAGCTCTCAGAGCCATCCCCCTTGAGGAACTTCTCAGCAAACCAGCTATTGAAGCACCAGTCATACTCACACTTTGTGTCCATGCATGCTTCCCTGATGCTGTTCGTGGCAATGGGGGTGACCAGGGTATGATCTTTTTAATGGGATACTGAATTCAATTTGCAAGTATTGTGTTGAGGATTTTTGCATCTATGTTCATTGAGGGTATTGGCCTACAGTTTTCTTTTTTGTTTGTGTACTTTTCTGCTTTTGGTATCAGGGTAAGACTGGCTTCATAGGATGAGGTTGAAAGCATTCCTTCCTTTTCTATTTTATGGAATAGATTGAGGAACGTTGGCGTTAGTTCTTCATTAAAGGCATGGTAGCATGCACTAGTGAATTTTTCTGGTCCTGGAATTTTATTTATGGGGAGATTTTTTTATTACTGCATCAATTTCATTACTTGTTATCAACTCATTTAGTTTTTGGTTGTTGTTTCATTATGGCGTTTTTTTGTTTTGTTTTGTTTTGTTTCTTTTGTTGGACATTTTTAATGTACACATTAATGTGATTCATTCTGACATGCTTTTCATTCTGGCATTTACATATATGCGTTTTCATGTACATTATTCATATAGGTTCCCCCTTACCCTCTTGTATGCTTCCCCCCCTCCACCCTCTACATCTAAGTCTTCTCTATCATTTACTTGGTAATATTTTTCTATATGTACTTGAGTCCCAGTTCTGTTTAATATAGAAATTTTTCCTGAAGCAAACTTTGTTATTATCTTGTCAGAACAATTGCATGCATTTTCTAGACCATTTATATTGACACCATTCTTAGCTTTTTTTTTCCCCCGTTTTATTTTCATCCGACCTTTGAATAGGATGTTTCCTCCTTATAATTTTGGTTCAACTCCCACATATGAGTGAGTATATTTGGTGTTTCTCTTTCTGATCTTGGGTTCATTCACTTGAAATAATTTTCTCTAATTCCATCCATTTTGCTGCGAATGACCTTATTTCATTCTTCTTGATTGCTGAGTAGTATTCCATCGTGTATATGTACCATAGTTTGTTTATCCATTCTTCTGTTGAAGGGCACTTTGGTTGATTCCATATCATTGCTATTGTGAAAAGTGCAGCATTGAACATGGAGATGCAGGTGTCTCAGTGGTATGATGACCCATCTTCCTTTGGGTAAATTCCCTGTAGTGTTATAGCTGGGTCATACGGTAGATCTATTTTCAGTTTTTTAAGATATCCCCATATTGATTTCCACAGTGGCTGGACCAATTTACAGCTCCACCAACAATGTAATAGTGTTCCTTTTTCACCACAACCTTGCCAGCATTTGTTGTTATTTGTTTTATTGATCTTGGCCATTCTTACTGGTGTAAGGTGAAATCTCAGAATTGTTTTAATTTGCATTTCCCAAATGGCTAGGGATACTGAGCATTTTTTCATGTGTTTCATGGCTTTATGGACCTCTTCATTTGAGAACTGTCTACTCAGTTCCTTTGCCCATTTGAGTACTGGGTTATTTGTTTTTTGGGGGGAGTTTTTTTCTTGAGTTCTTTATAAATTCTAGTAATTAGACCTTTATCTGATGTATAAAATGTGAAGATTTTTTCCCATTCTGTGGGGATTTCCTTGACTCTGTTGACTGTTTCTTTTGCTGTGCAGAAGCTTTTTAATTTCATGTGATCCCATTTATCTATTCTTGTTGCAATTTCTTGAGCAATTAGAGTCTTATTAAGGAAATACATTCCTATGCCTATGTGATGGAGTGTATTGCCTATCTTACCTTCTATGAGTTTTAAAGTTTCTGGTTTTATGTTGAGATCTTTTATCCATTTTGAGTTAACTCTCGTGTATATGGAGAGATGCGGGTCCGCTTTCATTTTTCTGCATGTGGATGACCATGTTTCCCAGCACCATTTGTTGAAGAGGCTGTCCTTTTTCCAGTTCACTTGCTTTGCTCCTTTGTCAAAAATAAGGTGGCTATAGGTGTGTTGAGGTATATCTGGGTCTTCTATTCTGTTCCAGATGTCTTTGGGCCTATCTTTGTGCCAGTACCAAGCTGTTTTTGCAACCACTGCCCTGTAGTATAGTTTGAAGTCAGGGATTGTGATTCCACCTGCGTTAGATTTGCAGCTTAAAAGTGTTTTGGCTATACGTGGTCTTTTGTGGTTCCATATGAATTTTTGGATCATTTTTTCTATTTCTGTGAAGTCAGTCAGTGGAATTTTAATGGGTATTACATTAAATCTATAGATTGCTTTTGGCAGGATAGCCATTTTTACTATATTAATCCTCCCTATCCAGGAGCAGGGGAGGTCTTTCCATTTTTCAGTGTCCTCTGCTATTCTTTCTTTAATGTTTTGAAATTTTCCTTGTAGAGATCTGAAGGGTCTTTGGTTAGATTGATTCCAAGGTATTTAATTTTCTGGTGGGCTTTCATGAATGGTATTTTTCCTGAAATTTCCATCTCTTTCTGTTTGGAATTGGTGTAAAGAAAAGCTATTGATTTTTGTGTGTTAATTTTGTAGCCTGTGACTTTGCTGAAAGAGTTAATTAGATCCAGAAGTTTTCTGGTTGAGGTTTTGGGGTTTTTCAGGTACAAGATCATATCATCTGCAAATAAGGATAATTTGACCTCTTCCTTGCCAATCTGTATCCCTTTGATTTCTTTCTCTTGTCTGATTGCCCTGGCCAGGACTTCAATTACTATGTTAAATAGAATAGGAGAGAGAGGACATCCTTGTCTTGTTCCAGATCTAAGAGGAAACGGTCTCGGTTTTTCTCCATTTAATATAATGTTGGCTGTAGGCTTGTCATAAATGGCTTTTATAAAATTAAGGCATTTGCCTGTTATACCTATTTTCTCCAGTGTTTTTGTCATGAAAAGGTGTTGAACTTTGTTGAAGGCCTTTTCAGCATCAATTGAGATAATCATGTGGTTTTTGTTTACCAGTTTCTTGATATGTTGGATTACATTAATTGATTTCCATATGTTAAACCAGTCTTACATCTGTGGTATAAATCCCACTTGGTCATGGTGGATAATCTTTTTTATATGCTGCTGGATTCTGTTTGCCAGAATTTTATTAAATATTTTTGAATCTAGATTCGTAAGGGAGATGGGTCTGTAATTCTCTATCTTAGATGAATCTTTTCCTGGTTTAGGTATCAGGGTGATGGTAGCTTCATAGAATGAATTTGGAAGTGTTCCCTCCTTTTCTATTTTTTGGAATAATTTGAGGAAGACAGGTATTATATCTTCTTTAAAAGTTTGGTAAAATTCTGCCATGAATCCATCAGGACCTGGGCTCTTCTTTGTTGGGAGACTTTTAATTACCTTTTCTATTTCTGTATATGTAATGGGCTTGTTTAAGTCAGTTGTCTTCTGGGGTTAATTTTGGTAGGTCATACGTGTTAATAAATTTGTCCATTTCTTCTGCATTTTCATATTTTTGGGAATACAGTCTCTCATAGTAATCCCTGACAATTTTCTGTATTTCGTTGGAGTCAGTGGTTATGGATCCATTGTCTTTCATAATCCGTAATATGTTGGATTTTTCCGTTTTCTTTTTGATGAGGTTAGCCAGAGGGTTGTCTATTTTATTAATCTTTTCAAAGAATCAGCTCTTAGTCTTATTAGTTTTTTGAATTATCTCTTTGGATTCTAATTGAGATATTTCTCCCTTTATTTTTGTAATTTCCTTTTGGGTGTTCCTTTAAGGCTTGATTTTTTGTTGGTTTTCTAGTGTCTTAAAATGCATCATTAGGTCATTTATTTGGCTCTTCTTTATTTTATTGATGAAGGCACTTAATGCTATAAACTTCCCTCTTAAAACTGCCTTTGCTGTATCTCATATGTTTTGGTATGATGTGTTTTCATCATCATTTGATGGTAGGAATTTTTTAAATTCCAATTTGATTTCATCGACAATCCATGGGTTATTCAGCATTGTATTATTCAGTCTCCATGAGTTTGTAAAGTTTCTGGAATTATTCATGCTCTTGAGCTCCAATTTTATCCCATTGTGATCTGATAAGGGTCAGGGGATAATTTCTACTTTTTTGTAATTGTTGAGGGATTTCTTATGGACTAGCATATGATCTATCATAGAAAACGTTCCATGTCGAGCTGAAAAGAATGTGTATTCCTCATCATGTGGATGAAATATTCTGTATATATCTGTGAGATCCAACTGGTTTAGGGTGGAGATTAGATTTGACGTTTCTCTGTTGATTTTTCATTTTGATGAACTTTCTCTTGATAAAAGTGGGGTATTGAAGTCTCCCATAATTATTGATTCTGGTCCAATAAAGATCTTTATATTCCATAAAGTTTGTCTTATAAAGCTAGGTGCCCCTATGTTTGGGGCATAAATATTAAGGAGTGTTATTGATTCTTGATCGATTGTTCCTTGTATTAAAATGTAATGTCCTCCTTTGTCTCTTCTAATTAGTTTTGGAATGAAATTTAATCTATCTGAAATTAGTATTGCAACACCTGCTTTCTTTTGTTCTCCCCCTGCCAGGTATACATTCTTCCAGCCCTTAACTCTCAGTTTATTCCAGTCTTTGTGAGTTAGATGAATTTCTTGAATACCACACATTGATGGTTTGTGCTTTTTCATCCAATTAGCCAGTCTCTGTCTCTTAATTGGCAAGTTAAGACCATTTACATTAATAGTGATTATTGAGTAGCATTTATTGCTATATACCCAATCATCACCTGTTACTGGTTTATGAATCATGTTTGCTTTGGTCCTTTCTTGGGTTGCACTCATTTCATCTAACCAGTTCTTTGTTTTCCTTTATAGGGTTGTCTTAACTCTCCTGGATGTGGTAGCTGATTTACAATCCTCTCCAGTGCTGGTTTCGTGGTTGCATATCATTTACAAGCATCGGTGTCATTAAATGTCTCATACTCCTCATCTATTTTCAAAGATAATTTTGCTGGATATATTAGTCTTGGCTACAGATTGTTTTTTTTTTAGGATTTGAATCACCTGTGTCCATTCCTTTCTAGCTTTCAATGTTGATATGGAGAAGTATGCAGTAATTTTAATAGGTTTTGTTTTATAAGTAATAAGGGGTTTCTGTCTTGCTGCTTGCAGGATAGCTTCCCTGGTCTCTAATGACAGCATGAGAGCAATGATGTGTCTTGAGGATGATCTACTTAAGTCGGCCTTCAAAGGAGTCCTGAATGTCTCAGTGGTGTATATATCCACTTCCTGTACTATCTTTGGGAAGTTTTCCTTCAGGATATCCTTTACTAGATTTTGAAGGCCTCCAGTGGATCTTTCTTCTCCTTCAGGGATGCCCTGAATTATTAAGTTTCGTTTTTTCATTCTATCTGAGTTCTCCTGGAAATCTTTTTTTAATACCTTTATCATTGATTCCATTTCTGACTGTTTGTATTTAAGTTCATTTATGGCATCTTCAGAATCAGAAATCCTCAGCTCAGATTCATTCAATCTCGACGAAAAGGATTCTTTAGCCAAGTTCAATTCAGTTAACTTGGATTGAGTTTCAAGGAGAGTTGCTTGTTTTTTCCTTATCATTTCTAACTGGGATGATAGAACGGATTCCAAGTGAGATACCTTCTTTTCAAGCATTTCCAGGGTGCTTGTGGTATTCATTTTAATTTCTCTTAGCATGTTTATTACCATGACTCTGAATTCAGAATCAGAGATCTCTAAGAATTGAGAGTCCTTGGAGTTATTTGTTGGTGGGCTTTGCTCTGTGGGGCCTTCAGATCCATCCTGCCCCTTTGTGTTTTTTGAAGGCTTACTTTGTTTTCCCATAGTATGTTCTGGGAAGTAGAATTCGTCTGTCCTGAGTGCGCAGAACTTCTCCCTCTGTTATTCCTTTGAGATTGTGTGGTGCTGAATCACTGATGCTTATTTGAGCTTATAAACTGGGTATATTCTCAGCTTTTTGGTCTGTGTGGTTTTCTCTTTAGTCCACCAGCCCAACTCCAAAGGGGCTAAGGGCTAGGGACACGATAGATTTTGTTTCTCCTTTGTAGGTTGAGAAAGGGGGGATCTGGTGACAGAAGAGGGGGAAAGAGAAGGTAGAGGACAGATGCTAATAGAAATACCTGTCAAAATTAAAATTAAGGTTAAGACTTAAGGGTAAAATAATTAATACAAAGACACATATATAGCTTAAGAAAAAGAGGAGAATAGAAAGAGGGAAGAGAGTAAAACAAGAAAGGAAGAAAATAGAAATGAAAAAAGAAAAGAAAAAAAACTCACGCATACACGCTCCCACCCACATATACAATCGCTTGTAGTCAGGTGAGGTGGTATACACCTGCAATCCCAGTGGCATGGGGGGTGGAGGCAGGAGGACCGCAAGCCTGAGATCACAGGCAGCCTGCACAACCCAGCGAGACCCTGTCTCAAAAAGTAAAAAATATGGGCTGGGGGTGCAGCGTGGTGGTCCAGCACCTACAAAGCAAGCAGGCGCAAGACCCTGGTTTCAAACCCCTGTATAAAACAACAACAAAAAAAACAAAAACAAAAAAAACAAAAAACAAAATTAAAAAATGCATACACACTCACACACATACAAAAACACTTGTAGTCAGGTGCAGTGGTGCATGCCTGCAATCCCAGCAGCTTGGGGGGAGGAGGCAGGAGGACCACAAGCCCAAGATCAGAGGCAGTTTGCACAACCCAGCAAGCCCCTGTCTCAAAAAGTAAAAAATATGGGCTGGGGCGCAGCACGGTGGTCCAACACCTACAAAGCAAGCAGGCACAAGACCTTGGATTCAAATCCCCATACAAAAAGAAAAAGGAAAAAAAAGAAAAGAAAAATACCCTTGTATGTTCTTGCAGGTGGAATCTGCACTGTGGACACCCAGTTCCACCGGTGAAGTTGATACTGCAGGAAGCAGTGCCCCCTCCAGAACTCAGGATGGCAGTGTTTTCACACAATCTGCAGGAGCAGTCTGTCTTAGTCTATAGAGATTTTGCCGATTATGTAGAAAATGGAGGATTGCCCCACAATGTCCTGGGTTTAAGTGGGACACCGAATAACCAAAGAGATGGTTCCACAAAATATTCTGTGTCTATTGTATTGTTTGGGAGGCAGTGGAACCTGTGGGTTCCTCCCTGGGGTTCTCCCTGTCCCACGTAGTTCGGGCGCCAATTCCCCAAATCAGAGATTTCCGGCCCAAAGCCTATAGCATGGAGGGAATATGGCTGCTATCGTGGATTTTTTTATTGCAGGTCTTTCTGCCCACTTGGGAGACCACTTGGGAGGACCAAATCCTCTTGTGGGCAGGATGGTATTCAACCCCCCCCCCAGAGAGAATCTGTAGCAGGTCTGTCCATGCATGATGATTGCGCT
>VMDO01006470.1:0-15108 GCA_007922755.1 Pedetes capensis
GTTAATCTAGAGTATTTCTGGACACCCTGATCTATGTATCCATCGGCAGCTGCCCTCTTCCTAGCAGTGATATGTAAAGTCTCTCCTGTCCAGAGGTACCAGGAAATGAGGTCTTGTGTTCAACTGAGTAGCCATTTACAATGCAGCACCACGGGCTGGCCAATGGATTTGATATCTTCTGAAGTCCAGATCAAGAACTTTGATGATCCCAAAGGCACTTGAGAGTCCGGCAGTGCCTCAGGGTCACTGATTTTCACTGGACAGTATTGAGAGATCCGAAAGGTTTGCTGAGTCTGTCCTGGCCCTGGATGTTCACTCTGAAGAGTTTATTTCAATAAGGTTTTGACACAGTGGCTCTCTTGTGTCATTCTGTAGGCTCAAAATAACAGTACAGGAGATTTGTTTTGCTCCTCCATAGTTTCTAAATTTTTGGTAGTGAGAATGTATTACTTCTGTAAAGAAAGTTAAAAACACTAAGAAAAAATTAAAGGTTAAATGCAGGGTGTTTGGATCCCAAGAAAACAGGAGTTTACTGTGGGCGGAAGTCAGGCTGACTGAACATAACGACTAGGTATAACTGACAATCTTCTTCCAAAGAGGGGACTTTTGCTAAGTTTTAATATATTATCAGTAGCTTGAGTTTTCCCCTTTCTCTGACTTTCGTTACTAGAGTCACCAGAAGGAAAATTGAGAACACTTGTAAGTAGCATGTCACCCAGCACAGTCCTCTTTCCTCTAGTTTCCAACATAAAGGGGAACCCAGCTCAGACAAGAACGAGCCTTGCTGTACGCCCGCCAGCCCTTGCATCCTCTTTATTCTTAGAGGCTCCAGCTCCAACGAAAGTTACAAGGTTAAGCACTACGCCAAGTTCCTGACACATCTAACCGCTCCGTGTTCAGAAAATAGACGTCTGCAGTTCCTTTTTGAACATGCCTTCAAAGTGGAGGTCTTTGGCCATGAGCTCCTCTTCGACATCGTCTAATGCCCACTGGTGGTCTGTCAGCTCCAAAGCTTCCCATTCTGTCTGCAAAGGAAGAGAACACAGGGCAGGGAGAGAAAGGTGGTTACTGACAGCTTGGGAGTGACCTGGATCGAGCGCCTACTGAGGCCAGAAGCTGGCCTCAGCTATTTACTGGATCTTTTGAGGTAGGTTCTGTCCCTCTCTTCCCCCTCAATTCACAGATCAGGACACTAAGGCTAAGAGATTAATGTAGCTGAGACTTAAATTCAGTGAATCGGACTCCAAAGCGCCATTGCTACTGTTTATCAGCTCATGCTCACTAAGCACCTACTTTGTGCCCCTGCACTCCTGGGAGGGACCAACAATAGACCCGTTAGTGCTTTGTGATCCTGAGGCCTTGTCATCTGTCAGGGAGTACCTTCAAGGGGCCTAAGAAGGTTTTCTGCAACCTTATGTACAAATACATAATGACACTTCATTATAGTGTATAAAGCCCAGTAATTTGGCATTGATGATTTCATCACTGGAAGAGAAAATGTGATAGTGTGAACTATAAAGCTGCTTGAGCAAGTAATTATTTGCATGTACGCTATTAAAATGTTGAGCAAAACAAATCTGCAGAATTTTCTGAGAAATTACATTGCTCAAATATTCTATTAGTCTATTTTTGCCTTAGCGAGTTTTTTTAAAAAATGGTTTATGAAAGTTATTACAGTATTACCAATACAAATGTTAGCTCATGAGTGTGGATTTTTTGAGATATTCTTCACATGCCATAAAATTCATTTTAATGTAAGCAATTTACTGGTGTTTAGTATATTTATGAATATGTGCAACCATCACCACTATCTAATTCCAGAACACTTCATCACCACAAAAGCAAGACCTGTAACAAATAACTGACAGTCCCCATTATTCATTTCTCCCAATCTCTAACAAGTACCTCCTTATATTCTGTATCATTTGACTCATTTATCCTGGATGTGACTTTTTCTTATCATTTCCTTCTTTCCTTCTTTTTTTCTTTCAGCATGAGGGTTAAACCCAGGGCTACACAAGTCCTTCACCACTGAGCTGCAACCCCAGCCCCTTTTTTATTTTTTATATTTTCAGACATGGTCTTGCTAAGTTGTGCAGGCTGCCTCTGACCTCAAACTTGCAATCCTCCTGCCTCAGCCTCTTTGAGCTGCTGGGATTACAGGCATGCACCACAGTTCCTGGCTTTATCATCATTTTCTTTCACTTCACATGTTTTCAAAGTTCATTCTTGTTGTAGCATGATTCAGTGCTTCATTCCTTTTTATAGCTGAATAATCTTCCATTGTACATATTCCAATGTATATATACCATACATATATTCCTAAATTTTGTTTACCCATTCTTCAGATAATGGACATTTGGGTTATTTCTACTTTTTGACAGTTATGGATGCTGATCTGAACATTCTTATGTAAATTTTTGTGTGCACATATGTCTTCGGTTCTCCTGAGGTTTAACTTTTTGAGGAATGGCTAAAACATGCTTTCCAAAATGGCTGTACCATCAGTAGCAATTTATGAGCATTCCAATTTCTCCACATCCTCACCAACACTTGTTATTGTCTGGTTTTTTTTTTTTTATTATAACTTCTGAATGGGTATTGTTATAGTTTGGATCTAAATGTCCCCCAAAGATCATGTGTTTGAATGCTGGATTCCCAGCTGGTGGTGCTGTCCTGGGGGGTTATGGAATTTTAGGCGGCAGATTCTATTTGTTTTTCTTTTTTTGAGATAGTGTTTCTCTGTCTAGCCCAGGCTAGCCTGGAACTTGTGTCAATCCTCCTGCCTCAGCCTCCTGAGTGCTGGGATTACAGGCATGAGCCACCATACGCAGCTTTGGAGGCAGGTGATAGTGGAAATGAGTTACTAGGGGCAAGCCTTTGGAAGCTTTTAAATTTATTTTTTAATTAATTAATTTTTTTGGTACTTAGGAGTTGAACCCAGGGCTTCACACATACATTGCAAGTGCTCTACTATTGGCATGCACCCCTAGACCATTTTTAATGTTTTTATTTTGAGGCAGGGTCTTGCTAAGTTACACAGGATGCTCCACCCTTGAGCTTGTGGTCCTCTTGCCTCTGTCTCCCGAGTTGCTGGGATCACAGGCGTGTGGCACCATCTGCAGCTCCTTTGGAGGTTTTTACCCAGAACCATGGTTCTGGTTGCTCTCTCTGCTCTCTGCTTCCTGGCTGCCAAGATGAGAGGTACTGTGCCATGGCCTTGCTGCCTGACGCTGCCATGCCTGCCCTGATGCCGTTATGGACTAACAGTCTATCTGTGAGCCCCCAATAAATATTTCCTCTCATAAGTTTGCTTCAGTTGGTTTCTGTGCTACAGTGACGCAATGGCTGAGTAATACAAGTGTTAGGCGATTATCTCCTGATGTTGATTTGCATTTCTCTGATGCCTGGTGATGTCAACCATCTTTACGCACTTACTGGGTGGATCTTCTTTGGAGAAATGTCTGTTCAAAGTTCTTCCCCTTTGTTTTTATTTTTAGAACTTTTAAAATTATTTTATCTGCTGTCTTCCTGCCTCAACCTCGTGAGTCACTGGGATTACAAATGTGCGCCATGGTGACTAGCTTCTTGCCCAGTTTTAAAACTAGATTATCTTTTTATTCTTGAGTTCTTTATATATTCTGAATACTAGATCCTTATCAGATAGGTGATTTGTAAACATTTTGTACAATTGTATGGACTGTCATTTCTCTTTCTTTTTTCCCCTTCAGTACTAGAGAATGAACCCAGGGCCTTGTGGTGGGCAAGTGCTCTACCACTGAACTACATCCTCAGCCCTTTCTTAATTTTTGAGACAGAGTCTTGCAAAATTGCTCAGGCTAGTCTTGAACTCACTGTGTAGCCCAGGCTGGTCTTCAACATGCCATCCTCTTGTCTTAACCTCCCAAGTAGCTATGATTACAGGTGCATAACACCAAGTCTTATCTTTCCTTTTCCTTTACCTCCTTCCCCTTTCTTCCTTTGTGGTGTTTTTGAGATAAAGATCTTGTATGTAGACCAGGCTGACCTGGGACTCACAATCCTCTACCAACTGAGCTAAACCCCAGCTCCAGGTGGAGTGGTGTGTACCTGTAATCCCAGCACTCAGGAGGCAGAGGCAGGAGGATTGACCCAGTTCATGGCTGGCGTGGGTTACATAGTGAGTTTCAGGCCAGCCTGGGCTACACAGTGAGATCCTGTCTCAAAAACCAAAACAAAACATAAAAAACTATACTGCATTTTACAAATTAGAGAATACTTTTCTGACAAGGCTCTAAGTACTGATTTTATTTACTTCCTGATTTATGGTGCAGGGGATTGAACTCAGGGCTTCTGTCAGGCTGACCATGTGCTCCATCGCTGAGCTGCACCCTTAACTCCTGAGTATTTATTTATTTATTTATTTTGAGATAAAGTTTCATTATATAGCCCAGACTGGCCTTGAACTCATGATTCTTCTGTTTCAGGCTTCTGAATGCTGCAATCACAGACAATTCCACTATGCTTGTTTCTGAGTATTGAGATATAGATATAGATATATATATATATATATATATTTTTTTTTTTTGCGGTGCTGGGGGTTGAACCCAGGGCCTCGCACTTGCATGCTCTCCAAGTGCTGGACCACTGAGCTGCACCCTCAGCCCATTTTTTTTTTTTTTTTTTTTACTTTTTGAGACAGGGTCTCGCTAAGTTACGCAGACTGCCTCTGGTCTCGAACTTGTGATCCTCCTGTCTCCGCCTCCTGAGCCGCTGGGATTACAGGTGTGCGCCACCACACCTGGCTTGTTTTTTTCTTTCTTTTTTTTTTTAATGCAATTTATATCTGGTATCTGCTGATCATAAAACAGTTCAAATGTTCCAAATGTTTACCTGTAATCTCTGATGGGATTGCTTTGCAGCTTCATTTACAGGATGGATTGAATTTGGGTGAGTAATTAAAAACCAGTAAAAGTGCCAAGAATCTCCAGTTTACCTAATAGATAGATTCTGTCTCCGGAATTTAAGTTCAAATGATGGAACCACACTACACTGACCATACTACAATAAGTATACAGATTTTTTTTTTTAAGATGGGGTGTCTACTATGTTGCCCAGCCTTGTCTTGAACTCAGGGCCCAAGTGATCTTCCTGCCTCAGCTTCCCAAATAGCTGGGACAGCAGATGTGTGACACTATGCCCAGCTTGAGAATTCAATGTTAAAGGATAGTAGTATCCTTTATCCTCAGAGGATAGGTTCCAAGACCACCAGTGAGTAGAGGCCTAGAACTTCAGAATTGTTCCAACCCTGTATATACTGTTTTCCCTTATTCATCCAGACCTACAGTTTAGCTTAACTTATATGTTAGACACACTAAGAGACTATCAACAATAACCAGGAATAAAGTAGAACAAGGAGAAGAATATGTGGCAGTAAAAGTTATACGAATGTGGTCTCTTTTTCTCTCTGCTGCCATGAGGTGGGCAGCATATGCAGTGTGGTTATTCTGGACAAAGGGATGATTCATGTCCTGGGAGGAATGGAGCAGGACAACACAAGGTTTCCTAACACTACTCCGGAACAGTGTACAGTTTGAAACTATGAATTGTTTATCTTTGGGACTTTCCATTGAGTATTTCTGGACTGCAATGGGTGGGTAACTGAAACCACAGAAAGTGAACTGAGGTCAAGAGGATTATTGTAACACTCTGATGACACCCTTCGGAGCCGCACTGCAGTTCTGGGAGGCAAGTGGAGCTTACCTTGAAAGCCTTGTTGGTGTCTGCGGGCATGGCCATGGCTGCTCCGGTCATCTGCTCCTGCATCATTCGTGACTGGTCAGCAGCTGCAGCACAAGATAGGCTGGGTAAGTGCCAAGGCTCGTCAAGCACCAGCACCCTTGTGGAAGAACAAGCATCATACAGCACCCACAGCTGCTTGGTGGAGGGTTCAAGAACTAGACAACCGACTGGCCCTACCACCCACTAGCTATATGACACTAGGAAAGTCACTGTACCTCTCCGGAAAAATGGAGACAATTAACAGCTGGAAAAGAGAGAGAACTAAAGGAAGTTCTAGACTTCATTTCAAATTTGAATGACGACAACAGCCAGCAGTTATTGACCAACTTCTGTAGGCCAGGTGCTTCACTAAGTGCTTTGTGCATTCTACTTTATCTACTCTTAACAACCCTGCAGGTTAACTATTCAGGGCCCTATTTACAGAAAAGAAAACAGAGCCTCAGAGTGGTTAAATACTGTATCAGAAGTCCTTACCATTATAGAGCCAGGCTTAGTACTGACAAGGATTCTAGTCTGATCCAACCAAGCCTTCTCTAGGCTTCAGGTTTATGGGCTTACATTGCTGGTTGTTAGTCCCTCATATGAAGGTGTCAGACTTTGGGCAACCAAATACTGTCCCAGGGATGGCTGGGAGAAATTTACATCTTTAGTTTGGCTCTTGGAAT
This sequence comes from Pedetes capensis, assembly GCA_007922755.1. Lineage (NCBI taxonomy): Eukaryota > Metazoa > Chordata > Mammalia > Rodentia > Pedetidae > Pedetes > Pedetes capensis. The sequence continues at coordinate 6,447 of VMDO01006470.1, forward strand.
TTTTAAGACTCTAAAATATACCATGGACTGCCAAAAGAATGAATAGATCTGTCCTAGAAGAAGTGCAACCAGAGTGCTGCTTGGAAGCAAGGATGGCTTGACTGTGTCTGATGGATTCTGGACATGTTGTCAGCAGGGACCAATCCCTGGAGGACATCATATTTGAGAGAGTGGTGGGTCAATGAAAAAAAGGAAGACCCTCCACTAGATGAATTGACACAGTGGATACAATAATGAGTTTAAACATAAAAAAAGATTATGTGCCTGGCACAGCATTGGCGAGTATTTCGTTGTACATAGGGTCACTGTGAGTTGGACCTGACTTGACGGCACCTAACAATGATGACAACAACAACAATAACAAAGAAACTTAAGGAATGAAGCACTGTGTTTGACTGTGGTAACAAATAGCATAACCTGTATGATTTTTCCACATTCTAGCATGGATGATTCATCTATTGAAGTATTTGCTTCTTAAATTTGATATGCTTCTTACCATTATCTTGGCCCAGAATCAGTGAGTAAATGCTCCGAAGCCCAAACACATTGAGGAAATACCAGGATGCAGAACTCACCCTAGCAAAGCAAAAGGGAAAGAGTGTCAGTAGTTATTTCAGAAATGAATGCAGTTCACACCTGTGTACCATCCAGAGTTTCTAGCCTATGTAAGTCACCTGGGATGGGCTCTACACAGCCAAGTACAACAAAAAAAGAAATATAAGGTGTTAAGTTAGTCTAAGCAATACAGAAGTACTTTAAATAAAAATTGGAAAACGCCTCTGTCCTGAATCCCATTCTTTAGAGGAGGTCACAGGTATGGTTGGTTTGTGTGTCCCATATTTAGCAGGATGGATTAGAGGCAGTGTTCAGGAAGTACTTGCAATACTGAAGATGACAGCTACTGGGAAAATGTCTTGAACTTTATCACTGAGGCCCCCTTTATCTTAGGTTTCTCACCCTGCTCCCATAAATATGCTTCCATATGCTAAAAACAAGAGAGAGTATGAAAAATGATATGCAAGTGGAAAGATTCCACACTCCATATTCCAAGGCACAGAACAGCAGGAGTCTGTTCTGGCTATTTTATCACGCTGCAGTAAGTGAACAACTTGTCTGTGTAATACTGCTGTTCTTTCTGCAGCAGTAACTGGACACTCAGGCTCTAGTCGCCCCTTTGTCTGTGCAAGTGTGTCAGTCACATACTTACCCAGACGCTGAGGAAAAATAAATGACTTTTCTCCAACTCATGAAATTTTTGCTTAGCCCAAATGTGGCTGGCAGGTAAGTGTAATAGAATAATGTGACTCCTATGAAGGACGGTTTTTCTCCTCCAATAAAGCTGTGCACAGCCAAGACTCTCCCACATCTCCTGCCTCTGATCTCCCCTGTCCCTCTGACAGAACCAGAGACACGTGCTCAAACCAGGTGAGTCAGAATCCCCAGTGGTGACCACCACTGCCCATCCTCCTCCTCTTCATGTTTGGCTTGCTTTTTAGGCCAGTCTTTGAGAAGCCGTGGACAACATAGACTGGAAGGACCACATGAACCGGCGTTCCTGTGTTGCAGGTACTATAGCAATGTTGCCCAAGAGCTTTTTGGATTTTGGGTTAATTACTCTGCTGTAGAAAAACATAGTAGTACAGAGGCCTTAAGTGCTGGCTGTGGACAAACAATGTGTGGCTCCATGTTAATTCTTTCACAGACTTTACAGGGTTTCTATGGGGATAAACTAATATGTGGAAAACATCTAGCATGGTAACTGGAGCGGAGGAAAACTACAACACAAACATTTCTATACTCTGGGTCTGGAATGTCTTCTGAAGGCCCATGTATTGAAAGCTTGGTCCCTAGCTGCGGAGCTTTTTGGAGGTGGGGCCTAGTGGGAAGTTTTAAGTCTTTGGGTGGGGGTGCATCCTGGAAGGGGACTGTGGGAGACTGGACTTGTCCTCTTTCTCTTTTTCATGTTCCAACCATGAAATGAGTGTCTGTTTTCACCATGCTCTGCTGCCCTGATCCACCTCATCAATGGCCCACAGCAACAGGTCCAATTGGTCATAGACTGAAACCTCAAAAACTATTAAGATAAAATAACCTTTTCTCTTTATAAGCTTTATAAGGTTAAAATAAACCTTTTCTCTCTATAAACTGATTATCTCAGTATTTGTGACAGTAGCAGCTTCCATAAGCTCCAGGGCACTATCAAAAAGATTTTCCAGGCCAGTGTTCTTGATTTAATCTTTCAACTTTTGGAGGATCAACATCTCCAGCCCTTACATTCCTAAACCCTAAGAAATGAGGCTGATACATTCTTTCCTTTTGCAAGACTCAGATAAAAACTGGTTTCATCACAGCCAGGTGTGGTGGCACATGCTAATGCTTGGGTGGCTGAGACAGGAGGATCACAAATTCCAGCCCAGTGTGGGCTACATAGGGAGACCTTTGTCAAAAAACAAAAAACAAACAAACAAAAAACCAACCAAACAAGCAAAAAAAGCCAACCAACCAACCAACCAACCAACCAAAAACCCAAAACCAAAACTGCCTTAATCCAGCAGTTGCATTTTGAATGGAGTTTTGATGAGGGGAAAAGAAAGAAAAAAGAACTTAAAAACCTATTCCAGTGAAATAACCAAATTAGAAACTTTGATTTTTAAGAGACACTGGTTTGGGTATGTATTTTTCCTAGATAATAGAAAGTTCTTACCAGGATGCATCTAATGTGAGGAGTTCGATTCCTTGCTGTAGCATAGGCTTAAAACGGAGAGTCAGTGGAAACGGGACCTTGGCTGCAGAGAAGAGAGAAAAAGTTCACAACTACCATGGGCTGTTTTATTTTTAGAGCAGCTGGAGTGTGAAGATGTATATTTTTTCCCCAAGAAGGTGGGAACTCTGTGCCATATGTCTTCTGGAAATTATTACACAAGGAAATCTGTGGTAGTTTCTGAAGAAGAGAAACAGTCAAAATATCGCTCTGCTCTAGTTTCCTTGAATAATACCAGCTTCTGGACTGCTGAGGAATCAGGCACTCAAACTGAGCTGTGACCTAAAATTTAGAAAAAATTTGCACTGATCCATTAAACACTAAGTATAATATGTATACACAAAGAATGACATTACGAAAAAAACCAAATCGATTAACAAACAGGAAACTCACCCCCACCCAGCAAAGGAAGTCAAAACAGAACGAAAATGCCCTTCATCTGCCTACCCTAGGATCCCATATCAGTTGTGGAGACAAACCGGCAAGTCACTCGTTTGTGTTTCCATTAGTAAAAAAGCATCCACTTCAGGAACATAGAATCAGTTTGGCACAAACTGATCATAGCATATTAAATGTTTTTGTTCAAAGGATGTTGTCAGTTCCCATAAAAAAATATAAGACCAATGATTTTAGGGTCTCAGCACTTGGATTTCTCTGCATAAGGACATGGGAAAGGAACAGATGAAGTCTGCTGGGTCTGTAACTTACTTGTGACAAAGCCTGAAAATGTCATGTTGATCCATCCACCAATAAGGATCATAGGGAGGACGTTTGTTACATTCCCTTTCATCATGTCCGTGAGCATAGTTGGATCTAAGACAAAAGCACAAGACCACTAGGTTTTACCTCTGTTGCCTCAGACGTTCTCCATAATTTAAGTAAGATGTGTCTATTGTAAAAAAATTTAAATGACCTAGTAAGATGTAGATGGCTCCTCTGAGTCCACTCTGAACACCTTGCCCTGTTGGTTGCGTATCCTTCCACCTTTCAATTTATATACACACAATACAAAGGGATCCTTTGCTTACTATGCTTCTGCCTTTTGTGTGTGTGTGTGTGGTGCTGGGGATGGAACCCAGGGCCTTGACCATTCTAGGCAAGTGTTCTATTCCAGAGCTATTCCAGAGCTCTATTCCAGAGCTATCCCAACCCTCTGTTTCTTAATCTTCTAAAAATCAGTAATTTTTTGAGGGCTGTGGGTATAGCTCCATGGTTAAGCACTTTCCCTAGCATGCATAGGCCCTGGGTTTGATCCCCCGCACCACAAAAAAATAAAATAAAGTAAAATAAAAATAACTCTGTGGATGGTATTTCCACCTTGGTATAATTCTCTTCATATTTTCAATGTTCAGGCAGATTCCACTGTGTGGTCACACTGATCACTTTTGAACAGACCTATAGATTGTTTCCAACTCTTTTTGCCAATAAGCGATACTGCCAATAATTATGTTGTATGTAAATCTGCACATCTATGTGTTTGTGTAAAAGAAATTCTTAAGGCCAGGCACAGTGGCTCATACCTGTAGTCCAAGCCATTCTGGAGGTGGAGGCAAGAGGATTGCAGGTTTGAGGCTAGAGGCAGTTTGTGTAATTTAGTAAGACCCTGTCTCAAGATAAAAAATAAAAACCCAGTGGTAGAGCACTTACTAAGTATGTGTGAGGTGCTGGGTTTATCCCCCCAGTACCACAAAAATAAATAAATAAGTAAATAAATGCCACAAGAAATTCTTAGAAAATTTTCTAGTTGAGAGGTTTATAAATTTAAAACTGACAGATATTAGCAGCTGAGAGGGTAGCTCAATGGCAGGATGCTTGCAGAGCATGCAGAAGGGCCTAGGTTTAATGTCCAGCACTAGATTTAAAAAAAAAGAGAAAAAGAGAAAAAAGGTATTGTCAGACTTTCTTTAAGAGGGACCCATTTGGCACTCTCACCAACAGTTAAGAGGACCTAATTTCCCTTGACCTTAATAATAGTGGTTTTGGTCAACCTTTTCTTTCTTTCTTTCTTTCTCTCTCTCTGTCTCTCTCTGTCTGTCTCTCTCTCTCTTTTTTTTTTTTTTGTGGAGACAGGGTCAAACTATGTAGTCCAGGCTGGCCTGGAAGTGGGGATCCTATTGCCTCAGCCTCTGAGTGCTGGGATTACAGGTGGCGCCACCACACCAGGCTTTGCCAGTCTTTTCACCTCTGCCAATTTAATGGGATAAAAAAGGGCATCTTGTTTGTATTTGTATTTCCTAAATTATTAGGGAGATCAACTTTTTTTCACATTTATTGGTCTTTTGTTTCTAGTAAGCTTTTGTAACCCTAATAGCTATCTTACCTAGAGAAACGAGTACTAAAATCTCGACATGGAACAACAGGTTGTTCTGTTTTACTTTAAGTAGTTTGTGTTTTGTACAAGACAGGGATCAGCAGAAATCAGAAACCTTAGGGCAGACAGTACAGGGTGGATGGAGCAATCATGCCAGGCAAAGCAATGATTAGTCTCGGGAAGCGGTGAGCTTCTCCTCACTGAGGCAGAGGTGGGAGCCATCTGTCAGCAAAAGGACCCAGACATGGGTGGGAACTGGGGACTGCAAAGCTTTTAAGCCTCTGCTCTGCAGAATTGTGGTCCTGAGGAATAGCAAGGAGGGGAGACCAGGAACAATGACCTTGGCTTCCTCTCTATCAGCTGAGAGCTCTTTTTAACATTCACTGGGGTTCCCAGAATTATTTGAAGAAGAGACTCTACTTTTATAAATCCCCATTACTAGATGATTTTAAGGTCTTTTATATTACTACCTCCTATGATTTAATATTTAAGTAAAACTACTCATGTTACAATTTTTTTTTAAAGGTGAGAGAAGGGAATAAACATACCGGTCATAGGAGAAGGTGGTACAACCTTCCTTTTGGTTTTTTTGAAAAATCCATCCTCTGGGTTGTTGAAATAATATTTTCGTGTCAAGAAAGACTAGTAAGAGAAAAAACAAAAAAACAAAAAAACAAAAAACCTTTTTAAATATAAGACTTGTGATGTAGCAAACTGTCCAACGCTTCCCCTGAGGTTTGGTTAGAAGGCCCTTGGAATATGCCGTCACACTCAGAGCTGCCGGCCTCCTTGGCAGCTGACCTGACACTTTAGCTGAGTCACATTTATAAAGAATTTCCTAAGAAGGGTGAGACCACAATGACAGCAAATACCACCAGGCCACAGCTTACTTACTGAGTCACCAACCTACAGCTTTCCCCAAAGAGTCCTCTTAGAAAACATTCAGATTATCTATTGCCCTCCACAGTGAATGGTGGGGTTTTTAAATAAAAGATAAATGAATACCTGTTTGGGAATGTATTTTCCATTTTCCCTGAGGACTCTGCTTCGAATTAGGACTTGACTGAAAAATACAACCAAGACAATGAGATTTTTAAAAGCGAAACACTAGAAGAAAATGAAAGAATAAAGTAGAAGACCTGTTTAAACACAAGAGAGGACCTATTTGGCAACAGCTATGTGTGGAAACGCTCCAAAATTCAAGCACCCTAAAAACCAACGTAACATATTAACCCAACATTCAGTTTTTCAAAAAAGTGGTCTCAGAAGTGACTGTGGTTCTGAACAAATAAACATTTCCGAGGAAGGCACATTTGGGACATTACACTGAGCTTTTTCTTACTTCATAATGAGCCAAGAAGGAAATTTCTCTGTGTGAAAAGAGTAGCAGTTGGATAGAGCTCAGAAGACTTGGGGGCAGGGGAGGGGGAAGGGGAAGGGGAAGGATAAAAGAAGGAACTTCCTCACACGTACAGAGAAATGAGGACAGGCTTTGAGAAGGTTGTTATCTGATGGACAACAAATAGAAATTCCATCCAGGATTCAGACTAAGTCCCCAATAAATATTTATTGAATAAATGAAATTATTTGATAGAGCACAGTTGGTCATTAAAGAAAATAGAATTCTATGCAATAAGTAGGTGTTGCTAAGATACAAATACCAAACAGAACAGAGATTAAAATGCTATTTTTTTCTAGGTTTTCAAAAGTTGTTTAAAGGAGGCAAGAAGCCCTTAAATTAATGGAAATCCTTGAAAAGTGTAAAAAAATGTATACAGAAATAAATACAAGAAAACTGTGCTTAGCTTTCTCTCTCTTTACTGTTCAGTGTAAACCACCTGCTCTGAGCAGTCAGTGAGTACCCTTGGGGTCTGCTTGCCACCCTGTACACGTCCCAGTTTCTCCACATGTCGGGAGTGTTCTGGCACCCCCTTTCTCTGCCATACTTCCTCATCACGCTGTAACACCTTCCTCCAGCCCCATCTTCAGCACAAAACTCTGCCTGAGGCCAGGTGCCCTCCTGATGTTCTTTCTACCTGGTTTTCCTCCTCTTGGCCTTGTAATATTAGACAGTTGACTGCTTTAGCCACAGACTTACAGCAGGCACATGCAACATGTCCTGTTCCCCAGGAGCTAGTCTAAAGCTACTCAGAGGGAGGTCTATACACCAATACTAGCCTGTGATGAGGTAAGTACACACATTGAGAGAAAGGGTTTAGAGACTTTTGTAGGATTGCAAGTTCAAGGCCAACTGGTCTACACAGCGAGTTCCATGACAGTCTATTATACAGTGTCTCAAAAAACCAAAACCAAATCAAACCAACCAACCAAATAAACAAAAACTCAAACAAAACAAACAAAACAACATCTCTCTTCCAAACTGGTCCTTCACCACTGACAGTCTAAGAAGCTACGTCTAGAACAATGAGAAAAAAATGTAAGCTCTGGAGTTGGACAGATGGGTTCAAGTCCTGTCTCTGCCCCTTACTAGCTATGTGATCTTGGGCAAGTCACTTAAATTCCCTAAGCTGTCATTCACATTCTATACAATATCAGATTTATACTTTCACTGAACAGGAATTTCTTTTCTTTTCTTTTTCTTTCTTTCTTTTTTTTCTTTCTTTCTTTCTTTTTTTTTTTTTTTTTTTTTTTTTTTTTTTTTTTTTTTTTTTTTTTTTTTTTTTTTTTTTTTTTTTTTTTTTTTTTTTTTTTTTTTTTTTTGAGATAGGGTCTCACTGTGTGGCTCAGGCTAGCTTTGAACTCATGTTGATTCTCCTATCTCAGCCTCCTGAGTGCTGGGATTACAGGAGTGCACCACCACACCTGGCTCATGCATTTCTTAAACATCTAAGTGCCAGTGTTCGTGTTAGTGACAGGAACAACACTGACAAAAATGCAAATATCTCATGAAGGTTAAAGTCTAGTGGGAGAAAAATAACTTCAGGAGTAAATGTGAAATTCAGTTGTTACATTGGTATTATGGGCTTATTCAATGGAAGAGCTTACTGACTCTGGGAAATCAAACTCTGGGAGAAAACTTTGCTTGTGATGTAGGATAAAGTAAGAATCTTAAGGATGAGTGGGGATTACTTAGTAAAGAGCTGGAAAGAACATCGTGGGTATAAGCTCTATGGCAGCAGTACACACTATATTTCCGATCGCCTGGGAAAAGGCCATATGGGAGAAAAAAGGAGAACTATAGGAAATGTGGTCAAGATGAAGTTAGAGGAGGGCAAGAGCCAGACTATGCCAGGCTGTGAGTGTTTCACTGTATTTTGATCATAATCTTAGGAGCAAAAGTAAATGAAGGGTTTTAAGCTGAGTCCTTCATACATATTATCACATTTAAAGTGGTTACTGCTGTGCTTGGCACGTCCCTCCACTAGATCCATAACATCTATTATTTTCCCTTTGAGTGTTTTATCACTTGGACCAAATATCTCTGGGAGCAGGACCTTGATTTTGTCTTATTTTGTACCACAAAGCATCCAGCAGAGTGAAGGGCACATAGTTGGTCATCTGTTAAAACTTACTCACTGAGCTGGGCGCGGTGGTACATGCCTGTAATCCCAGCGGCTCGGGAGGCAGAG